>JAACNH010002162.1:0-45341 GCA_019447015.1 Hymenochirus boettgeri
GGTACTAAATTTTAACAGAGGTTCCAAATACCTATAAATTAGATGGTGCCTTGGGACTAAGATGCAAATTCTATAAATATTGAGTCAAACACAACTTCCAGTATCCCTTCCCGCCCACCATGATACCCTCTATAATGAAGGGTATTGCCAAATAACCGGGCAGATATAATTGATATAACTGCGTTGCCATAGTTATATGCACATTACCCTATATAGTACATACAAACCAATAAATGTTATACGGTATATAAATAACACACCAATGCCACACAAAATATACATCGTAACATAGTAATGTGGTTGAATAAAGACATACGTCCATCAAGGCAACCTTTTCACTCCCTTTTTTAAACCCACCTACAAAACTGATCCAGAGGAAGGCAAAAAAAAAAAACATTATAGAAAAGGGAGGGGGGTGGGGGGCTTCCTCCGGACTCTTAACAGCAATCAGAAGCTATCACGGATGCTGGTTTTAGGAAACTTATCTAGTCCACTTTAAAGACTATTTAGTGAACTTGCCATTACCACTGCTGGAACGTTCCACAGTTTCACCGTTTCACGTAAAGAAACTTTTTCTCACTTTTCTTTAATCTTAAAAGTGTCTTACTTTCCTCGATTTGACCAATTAGTAACAATGCACCAGACAGTTTACTGATGGCCCATTAAAATATATTTGTATAAAGTGATCATACCACGCAAAATATCACTTCTCTAATGTAAACAGCCCTAAATTTCTGAACTGCTTCCATTTTCCAAGATGTCCATTTTGTATATGGGATTCCAAAACTGCACCGCATACCAAATGAGGCCTTATGGTGCCTTGTTAAGAGGGAGAATAATTATTGTTTCTCTTGAATATGTTCCCCTCTTATACAAGACAATATCTTTGCTAGTGTAGCCATTGCTGTCTGGCAAGTCTGTTACTAACAGAACCCCAATTTTTCCCAGTCGAGGATTCACTTAACACAGTTATTTATATTTGGTTTGGCACCAGGATTATTAAACCCCAAATGCATTACTTTACATTTATCAACATGTATAATCTGGCATTCTGCTGCCCATTTTGATATTCTATTAAAATCAGCTTTTAATCTTACATCATTTATTTTCAATTAATTTAGTGTTATCACATACAAAGACTTGTCTTATACCCCAACTAAGTCATTTATAATCAGATTAAAAAGAATCTTTTTATTTTAATATTTAAAAATTCATTGTACACAATCTTAAACTACCTAATGCTACATATGTGTACCAAAATATATCATCTCCCTCCACTTATCTCTTATCTATAAATAATTTACTTTTCAGCATATTTTCATTTCGCTTATTTCTCATTACTTATCTTTCCTTCCCTTTCTTCTAGCGTCCTGCCTTGCTTGAGTATCCTCTCTCCCTCATTCATTCCCTACTTTTTCATCATTGTCTGTATGGTGTCATGATTCAATGCTGTGGTAATCTTTTGACTTTGGACTACAGGTCATACACTGACATCTTGAGAGGGGTGGGCATTCAAGGTGTTGGAAACTACAACTCCCAGCAATGATTTATTAGCTGGGAGTTTAGTTTCCAAACATCTTGAATGCCAAGTTTCTACCCTCGGTTTTACTCGAGTCAACCACTATTAGATTTTAGGTGAAATTGGGTACCCTCGGTTTATACTACTGGTCGGTTTATACTCGAGTATATACGGTACTCCCCAAAGATAAGGAAAAAAACAAAAACTACGCGAAACTAGAGGAAATCATCCACATGTTCTATTTCCAACTTCAATAAGGCTCTTTGTGTTTAATGTATACAGATGACGTCCTATTATCTTTCCCACAATGTTCTATTGCATTATTCTATTTAAAAAAAAAAAAAATCTTTAAATAAAAACAAATTAAAAAAAAAAGGGGGCCCGTACAGACCCAATTCTCTATATGTACATGTATTTTTTCTAGCCCAAAAGTTCTCAGTTTTACATTAGTTGCTATGTGGCACAGTTTTAAAAGCTTTAGCAAAATCCAAGTATACTACATCCTACATACCACTGCTATGCCAGAATATAATTCTTAATGAAAACCAAGTAAATTTGTCTGACACCATCTATTTCTAACGCTGACTACTACTTATAAGATAGTTCTGGGACAAAGTCAAGGATATGATTCCCGAGGGACATTGGAGTTGTTTAACTTAATATTATATAAATCAGTTTTTCCCAATTAGTGTGTGTTAAAACCAAAAACACTGCTTGAATATGTCAAAATCAGCAAAATACCTGATCTATGACTGTAATAGTGAAGATTCAGTAAATTTCCCATATCTTTCTCCAATTGACTGAACATCAAAATAAACATTTCTCGGGGAAAAGCAAAAGGTTAGCACAATATGAGCCTGTTTAATTTTTAAAACAAGTAAACCAGACAGACAGAGGCCTTAAAACTATTTCTAATTCTCAATGCCACCCCTAAAACAATAAAGAAAACAATCTTTAGACCACCAACTTTACCCCAGGTAGAAGAAAACACTCAGATTCTGAATTTAAAGGGCATCTATAGTGAAAAAAACACATTGCCCCTTTGCAAAGTTAAATTATGTACTCTGTGCGCCTTACTCCATCTCTGTCAGTGACTCTGTTTAACCATGGTGTCAGATCTCTGTGCAGCACTCCCCCTTCCTTCTGTTACCTCCTCCATGTCTCAACCTCCAGCTAACCGACAAATTATCATGTGCAGTAGGAGTTAAAAGTTCAACATCCTGAAAAACACACCCACGCACAGTAGCCAATTAGAAAGAGCAAGCTGTCCTGGGACACGAAAGAAGGAGACAGTACAGTTATGATCTCACTTTGTGAACCATCATCAATCAGTAAAAGCTATTAAGAAGGGGGGTCAAGAGCAGCCTTTTATCTACCATCAAAGCTACCTGTCTCCCCTGCTAATGCTCTTAGCTTATGTTTATTACAGAGCAGGGAGGAGGAGGATCAAGTCACAGGGATTTGATTGACAGTCAAGTAGGAGTAGAGGAATGCAATCACGTATTTTTAACTGGTGTATCTCAGGACAGAGAGGGAATCTGAAAAAAGTAAGACCGGGGTTGTGGGGAATTATAGAACTCATGGAAGAAATAAAAAAAAGTTCATTTTCCCACTATAGATGCCCTTTAAATAGGTAAAAAACGGCCAATTACTGCATGAAAATCCTCATTAGGTTGCACAATGCAGCATCTAACAGAAATGGGTAATTGGGATTTGGGTATGACATATCATCAACATTGCCCAAATCCTTGCAAGGTGATAATATGGTTTATATTTGGCCCATCTTTAGCTTTATCTTTCTCCTCTGAAATTAGCAGAACTGTGGAATACTGACCTTCATTTCACTCCTTCCCAAGAATATCACATATTTTTCACAAGCTCAGACAGCACAGGAATGGTCAGCTACTGCTGACCTGCCAGTACCAGAGTAATGTGCATATTTGCAAACTGTACAGTGCCACCAGGAATCAAAACGGTTTATCCACAATACCACTGATATCAGTTAAGAAATAGAATCCTTTCATGATCATTTATGTTTTCATTTTTTTCTTTCTCTGCAAACATTAAACACATTTGGTCCCTGTCTGTATTAGAGAAAAATACAGGTATACAACATCATAAATTGTTGTCTTAATCCTATAAGAATCTATATTTACAAAGATAAAGACCCTGACTATGCAGATGGTTGAATCATGCTTCCCTGTCGACACTGTTCATTCACCTTCTGCTGGCATCCAAAACAACTCATACATGCTCATATTTCCTTGCTTGTCATCAAGCTGATGCTGCCAGGTGACAACTCACAGCACTATCAGCATTTTCAGGAAGAGTCTCAACCAAGTCAGGTGATCTAAATGGTCTATATCTTCAAAATGAGCCAGTAACAACATATGGTGGGTTAAAGGTTAATGCTTGCTGATTATGTTTAGCCCCTATCCTGGAGGAAGCCCCTGCATATAATCAGTGCTAGCCTCTTATAATGGTCTCAGTCATTATATACAGTACGCCATTAATCAAGCAAGACTCTCTCTCTGTTCCAGCGTAGGTCTGGATGTGCAGGCGTACACCGCAGGAAAAGATATGGTGCAGAGCATGCTGGGGATGTTACTCTAGCTACTAAAAGCTCTGTGTTGACACCTTCCTTGTTTAGAAGGTAAGACTACAAACTTGTGGAGCCACAGTTCAAAACTAAAACAAATAAAACTAGAACCTCTGTTGAGGTTTTAGGTCTACTCTATGAGTCTACTGAAAGGTGCTCAGAAAATGTAGAAAAAATGTACACTGCATGAGCAGTGGATTTGAAATCCACTCAAGATGATGGTCCAAGTGGTCAAAAGCTACTCCTCAATTAATTTGTGACCTGGGACCATCAACCTTTTGCACGATTCTGGGCAGCAGAACAATCAATGTTATAGGCATCTTTAGTTAAAGACCTTTAAAGCAAAATAGCAATAAAGGGCCCATCCTGACTGTACTGATGAGATTGGTTCTTTATCGGCAACAAGTGGTCAGGAAAACGACCTTAACAGTAGTTAATGACCGATAATTTCTCTTGGCCGCTGTGTACTCCCTGTACTGTATTATAGGAAGGCGAATGAAATTGGTAGGTGAATGGCAGACCCAAACAATCTTCTTACTCAGTAAAGGGAAGATAGCTTTGGGGCTGTGTGTAGCCATATCTTAAGCAGATGACAGACAGAAATTACAGAATCCACCTGTGATCTACATACATCTGGCATGTATGTACCAGGTTAAGACTAGCTGAACGAAGCAAAAGTAACAGGATTTACAGCTGTATTCAGGGATGATAAAATAAGGGTCCTGAAAAAAACTATTATGCTATATTGACAGTAACAGAAAAGATAGAACCTAGTTGGTCGGCTACAAAACAATCAACTCAAATACAATTTAAATAAACCTTTTCATTCCTATAAAGAATGTATCTTTTTTTTCAGCTGTGCCATGAAATTTGTACACCAAATAGGTTAATTTCTAGTCAGTCTGTTTTACCTTGAGATGTAGAATATGCATGTCCATTGTCTAAATTGTTGTATAAAAGATATTATCTGTGGAATGTTTCTGTAAATCTTATGTATACTGTGGAGGAAGAACCTACAAAACAGAAACCGCAATAAACATCTCATTTAATTTATCCAACAGACCGGGATCACAAAACTTTTCGCTCACATGATCACCTGGCTAATTATTTTGGTTGATTGACTATGATTTAGGATATAGATTGTTTCTGACAGTTTTTCAGCAAATCAGTCCATTTGCATATTAAATACACATATGACTGATGAATGGGCCTAAATATTGTCCTGTGCAATTTTATCACCGAACAACAGATTACTAATTGGTAAGGGATTTGTAGCTCTATCGGATACTGGGTAGATAATCTGCCCATGTGTACCAAGCCTTAAGCTCGTACAACCGTTGAATGCGGGGTCACGACCCGCGATGCACGATGTGTACGAACGACCGTTTAGCCGATAATCGGCCCATGATAGGCGCTTTATCGGCCAAATGGTGTTGTCGTTCGGAGATCCGCCAATGAATCCCCCGAACGACCGTTTCAGCCGATAACGGCCCATGTATAGGCGCTTTACGCCCAAAATGGTTGTTTGTTCAGAGATCCGCCAATGAATCCCCCGAACGAACGTTTTGGCGATAAATCGCTACACGGCGATTATCGCCCGAAACATTTTGTCATACACATCGAGGCGTCGCAGGTCGAACCGTGACGCACGTGTGTACGAGCCTTTAGACCAATATACTGATTGTTAGCCTTTCAGTGGAAATGAAAACGCACGCAGCGCCAGCATCTATTGAAGATACATTAGATGTGATTACCATCATAAACAATCATTCGGATTGACCAATTTTCCTAAAAAAAAAAAAAAAAATCGATACACATTTTTGATTACCTGGCCAATCCAATATAATCGAGCTCTGTGTAGCACCCCTTAGGACTCATACATCTTTAAATCACTGGGATGGATAAATTAAACATTACAATCTAATCATCAAAGGAAACATATACCCCTCATTGATTTTCTAATTTACAGGAGAGTTCAAGCTAAAACCACGTTTTTATGACTTACAATACAACCAAAACATTAAACCTGTGTCAAATAGTTCATTTCATTTCTTCTTTGCACAAGAAGATGTAAGTAGCTCATTAGGAAGCTACTTTCTCTTCCTAGGTAAAGCATGTTTAGAATGTCTGATTGTGGACTTGTTCAGGACATTTTAAAGTAAAATATATTAAAAGATACATGATTTATATATAATATATTATATATTATAAAAAACAGGGACAGTTGTTTGTTGTTGAAATGAATAGAAAAATACAGTTCTTCACAGACCCCAAAGAGGCAAAGTAGTCAACATCTGTCTGAAACTTATTGGTGACTAACTTGACTATAACGTCACACATTACCCTGTTCCCCAGACATTATCAATGCCTGTAAGCTACACTGAATTAAGATTTTGTGGCTCTGTTGATATCACCACACAAGACCTACCGAAATTATTGAGCACTTGGCCAAGTACCTGCGGTAATATGTAATTGGTGACTCAGCAACCCACCTCTGCATTACAGTCCTTTATTCTAACCTGGCCAAATGTATTTGCAATATATTTGGTACTAGCCTTCGAAATTTCAAACATCCCTCTGCTTCTGTTTATTTTGCTCCTGACGCTTCTTCTTGCATCTCTTGTACTTACAGCTACCAAGCTTAGACAGGGCTATTCTATTAAAGGGCATGTCCACCCCAAAACTAATCCCCCAACTACTGGCCCCATCAGTGAGTGTAGTTTAATCCTTACCTCACATCCCAGCTCCATATGGTTCCTGTAGTCCCCCCCCCCCCCAAAGTCCCAAAAACTGCCCACCAGGAGGATAGCAGAGTCCATATAGGACTCTGCCTCTACCGGGCCTCCGGAGAATTTTGGATGCGTACTGCAGCCTTCTCCCCCTCCCTCCCTCTCAGGTTCCCTCCCCCTAGTGTAAATCCTTAATATAAGATTCCCCCTGCCAGCCCAGCCCCAACCGCATATTTATATGTTTAGAAAGCTCCCACCAAACTTTACTTACCTCTCCTCTTTCCTCCGCCGAAATGAGCTCCGGCAGCCACGTCCGTGATTGGCTGCCACTAGCCAATCACAGACCGCGACTGCGCGTGGTCCCGCCCCTCTGCTTGCATTTTCTCGCAAGCAGAGGCCGGCTTGTAACTTTATAGTAAGCACAGCTAAAGTTGATGTCCCTATAAATTCTACAGAATATTCTCATACCTTTAATGCACCATGTCCTGTTTAAAGTCCTGTTCGTAGAAAGAACGTGTAAGCCACAGGAGATACATTTAGCTAAAAGAAAAAAAATGTAGATTATAAAGGAGAACAAGTTTTTAATAGGGAGAGTTCAGTCTAAAATGGTTTCCTGACTTACAGCCCAGAAAGTGCTAAATAAAAAGCTACATTCACTACCTTTCCTAACCAGAGATACCACCTTTCCAAACTTTACATTTCATAAGTTTTGTAGTCAGACACATATGGGCATCCAATGGACTTATTAACTGTTTCTTGCCTGAACCATTACATGATATTTTTTAAAGCAAAGCAATCATCACAGGTTTTGTCGGAACATGTCTGGTATGTCGAGTAGTGTATGGCCAGCATTAAGCTATAAACAATTTATCACATACTTGGACCATAAGGCCAGCTCACAGTTGTGCAATGACAGCTAAGAAAAAAAAGAGCAGTCTTCTTTATCTTACATCTTTATACCCTAATTGTACTCCATTAGTATTACATGTAGGCAGGGCCAGATTTACAACTAGGCACGCAAGGCACGTGCATTCAGCGAAAAATAAAGATGTCATGCGGACTAATCAGATGCATGCCGCATAACAGGTTTGTTCGAGTCTTGTTTGCAGAACCAGGACATATACATAAGGTCTGCACATATCAGTGTCTCTGCCTCTCCTTAATGATGTCAGTGTCATATAGTTCTGTGACATGCACTCTCTCTGGCACACGCAAATAGAAGGAAGGTTGGATGGTGGAAGACTGAGGTGGTGCGGTCGTTGCCGTTTCAGCCTGTTTTTGCCCCAATTATGTAAGTAGATGATTGGATCACTTTGGCATTATGTGTTTGACTCCCAGACAGTTTACATTGCACCTCAGGCAAGTCAGCCTAGTTGTTTTAAAACAAAGCAATAAAAAAGAAAACAAAGAATGGGTATAAATGGGCACACTATGCAGGTATAACAAAACTATCAAACATTTGTATTAACACGTAAGGTACAAGATATAATAGACAAATACACTCCTACCTAACACCGCAAAAAAGGATTAAAAACATCCCCCTATGACCATATCCTGCATATCTACTCAATATACCGGTATATTGTACATATAAATATTACTATCACTGGTTATATCAGTAGTCAAACACCATAATGTACAACATGGATGACTCAAGTGAGCCATCAACATGAGGCTGATCATTGTATACAATACCACACATCACCGGTGTAGAAGAGGCAAGGAGTGGAGGGCCATTAAAAGAAAGCAAACGCGTTTCGTCCGCCATAGCAGACTCTCTCATGGCGCAGAAGTAGTTTTACAACATTAGGGAAGTCAGATTGTATGAGACAAGTGGAAATATATGTATTGACGGAGGGATTTTAGGGAGAATGGAAGTCGCACATATTCTTTTGATTGCAATTTGACCAATAATATAATTACTATAGTAAAACTATAGTTCAATATAATTACTATAGTATAAATATCTGAAGCTGCTGAGCTGACATCATAACTCACTTTGAGGTAGCTAATGCCCAATGTGTTCAGAAAAGCGTATAATTTTTATTTTTTTTTGAGCAGGGGGGGGGGGAAGATGCTGCAGGGAAACTTTATAAACAACTTACATCAGTCCCTCACACACTATACTCTACTAGAGTAAAATAAGAATCAAGTCCTGTTTTTACAGATATTGATACTGGTAGCACATCGCTTCAAAATACAAGTTTTTTTTTTTTCTTCAAAATGTCCAGCTGTAAGAGGAGCTGAGATTGTTCCAATTCTTTTTTTTCCCAGACTGCTATTTGATTGTGAAACAAATTATTATGGTATTTTAATAGTTAATGAAAATATTAATAAGCTAGTTTATGTATGATCTACCTCACTGGCTCTTTAATATTTATCATCAATGTCTGTAATTACCATCACCATGATAATTCAATACAAACACCTTGGTCAGAATCCTTCGAATTGTATCAAATTTAACATAAGAACTGAAACATTTGCACATTAAATATTACTTTATTAATAATGACATTTTTTTAGAACAAATTCTAAGATTATATCATACTGTTTATCAGAATTAAGTTCTTGGTTGAAAAGTTAAAGGTGGGTTTCACAAAGTCCTCAGGGAAGGGGGTTGGACCCCCAGAAACATTGTGTGTATTTGGCATTTGTTGCTTTCAGCACTTTAATAAATGAGTATTAGTATAGTAGTATAGTATAGTATAGTATTTGAGGTGAATAAAGACATACGTCCATCCAGTCCAACCCATCTAGCAATATCCTCATTTCCTGCCTAACTGTTGATCCAGAGGAGGCAAAAAACCCCCACAAATTTATGAAGGGGAAAAAATTCCTTCCTGACTCCAAGTGGCAATCGGAAATTTCCCTGGATCAACTTACTTTATGTATCAATACAGTAACTTGCAACATTCCTTGTTTGCAGAAACTCATCCAGCTTTTTTTTGAAACTGACCAATGAACCTGCCATTACAATGTCCACTGGAAGACAGTTCCATAGCCTTACCGTTCTCACAGTGAAAAACCCTTTCCGAGCTTGAAGCCTAAACCTTTTTCTTCAAGCTTAAGGGATGTCTCGTGTCCTTGACAGTTCTATTGGTGAACAATGCCCCAGAAAGTTTATGTATGGCCCCTTAATGTATTTATACACAGTAATCATATCCCACGCAAGCGCCTTTTCTCCAGCGTACATAATTGTAACTTTTCCAGTCTCTCTTCATATCAAGCCCCATCCCTTATTAATTTAGTGCCCTTCTCTGAACCTTTCCATTCAAAGATGTCCTTTTTGTACACAGGATTCCAAAATTGCACTGCATATTCCAAATGAGGCCTTACCAATGCTTTGTAAAGAGGGAGAATACATTTTCCTCCCTGAATCCATACCTCTCTTTATACAGACATAACCATGCTGGCTCTGGCTGTTGCTGCCTGGCACTGCTGCTACCTTTAAGTTGTTATCCACCAAAACTCCAAGATCCTTTCCAACAGGGATTCACTTAAACACAGAGCCATTTATAGTATAAGTAGCACAAGTATTTTTAAGTCCAAAATGCATCACCTTACATTTATCAACATTGAATTTCATCTGCCACTTAGAGCCCAATGTGATAATCTATCTAGATCCCCTTGCAACGATTGCACATCCTCTGAAGTTTTTAAGGTCGACAAAGTTTTGTGTCGTCAGCAAACACAGAAACCTTGCTGACAATACCCACTTCAAAATCATTACTAAATAGATTAAATAGAAGCGGCCCCAAAACAGAACCTGTGGCACCCCACTTAGCACTTTAGTCCATAATGATGAAGCCCCATTAACAACTACTCTCTGCATCCTATTCTTTAACCAATTTTCTATCCATGTACAAATGTGACTCCCCAGACCAACAGACCTTAGCTTATTCATTAGTCGCCTATGGGGGACTGTATCAAAAGCCTTTGCAAATCCAAGTAAACTAATCTACTGCTATACCAGAGTCTAAATTTCTACTTACTTCCTCATAAAAGCCAAGCAAGTTAGTTGACAAGATCTATTCCTCCAAATCCATGCTGGTTACTACTTATAATGTCAGTCCTTGAAACATACTCTAGAACATGTTCCTATTAAACTTTCCAGGATCTTCCCCACCACTGAAGTTAAACTTACAGGCCTGTAATTACCCGGGTGAGACGATACCCTTTTTGAATATTGGAATAACATCAGCCTTTTCCAATCCAGAGGCCACCACCGGACATGAGGGAATCAGCAAAAATAAGAAACAGTATTGTTTGAATATCATATTGAGTGTGCCTACCTACAAACTATATATGACTGATTAACTTACCGCAGTGGCACCAGGTTTAGGAAGTGCACCTCGGACCTTACCTATCAGAGTTACCACATTATTTGGAAATTGAATACCCCGGTGGGCCCACAGCCCATTTACCCAAGAAAACTGCTAAATTTAGTTTAACGTACAGCGCAAAAGGGATGGTAAGAAGCATTTTAAAAAAAGAATAGAAGTCAGTAGGAGTGAGACAGATATGTTAAAGGGCATGTCCACCCTCAAAACTAAAATTTAACCCACTATTGGCCCCACTCTGTGCATCCTAGATCCAAATGATTTCCTGTAATGTCCCTCCAAAGTCCAGAAAACTGACCACCAGGAGCCTAGCCACCAGAGGAAAATGTTTCTGCCTCTGTGCTGTCCTCTCAGAGGTTTTTGGCTGCCCAGAGCAGCCCTTACATCCTCCCCCACCTCCCATTTTGCTTTCCCTCCCCCTAGCTTAAACCCATTGTCCGTGATAGGGTCCTTCCCCCAGCCCCAACCACATTATTAAATTTTCCAGAGACTCCCGATATCTACTTACCTACCTCTTTCCCCCGGCGTTGAACTGCCGGCAGCCGCGTCCGTGATTGGCTGCCTCTCAGCCAATCCGGAATGCGGCTGCCAGACCAGCCCCTGCTTGCATGTCGTGTAAGCGAGGGCCGGGACTGTGCGGAGGGGGTAAAAAGGGTAGGTAAGTAACTATCGGGGGACTTTCTGGAAAATCTAATAATGCGGTTGGGGCTGGGGGAAGGTGCCCTACCACATATAATTTTTTTTTTTAAGGGTGGACATGCCCTTAATGAGTGATAATAGCGATCTGAAATGTTAGGTGAGCCCCTAAACTCATCCTGTGGGCCCCTGGTTTGATTTCCTGGTGGGCCCCAACAGTCCAGTCCGACACTGCCTGTGTTGGCCAGTTATGGTAATGTACTAACTGCAAATTAAGGACAACTAAAGCCAGAACAAACATTGAACTAGAAGGCAGATCTCCTTGATATAAAATAATAATATGATGAAAGCTTCAGAGCAGATTAATTTGGCTGCACATTTTTGTAATATTCCAATCAAAGCAACTCAGAACACTGACTGACCCAGATTGAAATCCAGTGTGAATAGACTCCTACTATATGAGGAACACAGGGGAAAGTGTCAAAATCTACTACCGGTATTTACGAATTACAGGAAAAAATGAAACAAGGCAAAAGAAACATTTAAGGTAAGAGAAAAATAAAAGGAGAGGGGGGAAATGATGTACGTTTTTTTCACTGGTAAGGCCTCATTTGGAATATGCGGAGCAGTTTTGGAATCTCATACAAAAAGGACCTCTTGGAAATGGAAGCAATTCAGAGAAGCAACAAAATGATAGAGGAATGGAGGGGCTTGATTATGCAGGCAGATTAGACAAGTTAGGGCTGTTTACATTAGAGAAACAATGATTGCTCAGAGATTGATCACTTTATACAAATGTATTAATGGGACATATAATAAACTCTCTGGTGCATTGTTCACTAATCAGTCATATCAGAGGACACTGAGATCTTTAAGATTAGAAGGAAAGAAGTTTCATCTTCAGGTTAGGAAAGGTTTTTTTACAGTGAGAACGTGTGAAAATGTGGAAATGTCTCCAGGAGCTCTGGTAATGGCAAGTCATTAAATAGCTTAAAGTGGCAAGAAGTGCAAGATAAGTTTCTAAAACTAAAAAATGTTGAGAATTACTGGATAAATACATATACTGTAGTTTTGGTAGATTCAGGCATAATTCTGTTTGCCATTTGGAGTGTGGAAGGAATTCTCTGGATCAACGTTAGGTAGGTGTTAAAGAGGAGGGCAGTAAGGTTTGAAAAAGATGTGTTTGTCTATTCATATGTTTAAAGTTGTTGCAGTTCAAGATTTTGACTCAACAAATCAATGAAATGTCTAATTGATGTGTGCGTAGAGTCCCGCATCGGTTCGGGTACCTGCGGGTTACCAGCATAGAGTTTGAATTGGTTGCGGGTCGGTCGGGTTCAGGTAAAGAGAACCGCGGGTCAGGCTTGGGTTAAAAAAAAAAAAGTTTTTTCCGGTCTATGAAGACAGGTCTGTCTGTAATAACTGAAACTGAGAATACATTGTTATCAATCCAGACAATGTGCGTATAGCACCTTAAACTAAATCACACTATGGCAGATAAAGGTCAAATATACCTAGATGCAAAACCTGCCAGCCTCTTACTGCGTTTTTTAGTTATCAACAGCTCTAATGTCCTTAGAATGTTATACAGGATGGAATTATGGATAGGAATACAGATAGCTATGTTGAACTTTAACTCTTGTAGTGCCTGGATAGGTTTTGCAGGGATCACTGGGTAAAAAAGCAGTTAATTAGTGACTGGAGTGATGGAAAGGCAGGGTTTAAACTTCTGACCTTGATTTTACTAGCAGATGTCAGAGCCAGCAAAGTAACAATCTCCCATAGAACAAAGTAACAAACTTCTATCTGCACCATTCATGAGACCAGAGCAAGTGTCTGCATGGGAACAAATGACATGTGATTTCATTGGTCTGTGTAAATCCTTCAGGCCACAATGATCTATGGGATGTGGATGATAATAGTGATAAGAATAATTTACCACTTGATGAGGTTCAGCTAGAACTACAGCAGGTATGTGGACTCCAGATGATTGCCATCTTAAACTTTCAATCATTGTACAGCAGAGTGCAGACGGGAATGCTGGGAGTTTAGTTTTCAAAACAGAGCATGAATATCTACACCCATATAAATGTGTAGATATTTCACTGCAGCTCCACCTGCTCCCTACCCATAATTCAATGTTTGTGGTACCTGCTCATTGTAACTTTACTGTCTCCCATAATGCAAGTTTAGACAGTGGGTGTGAGATAAAATGTATATTCTGCAGGACATAGTTATACACTCATAGATAGGTACAGAGTAGACCTTGTAGAACAAGTAGATGTTTGAAAACTCTAACTCCCAGCATTCCTTGGCTATAGTGTGAATGCTAGGAGTTGTAGTTTTTTTAACCATCTGGATACCTATTCCCTGTCACAGATCAACAAGAAATAGTTGCAGATAAAGATTTAAAATGAGTTGGGGACAGTAGAGACTGGTTAGGTAGTAGGGAACAGTAGAGGCCCATGGATAGGTAGTTGGCACAGTGGAGATATATTATATAAAGTGTACATTGTACTCAATACCAGGGATTCCTACCTGTGGGCCTACATTTGTTTGAAAAATATAACTCCCAGCATTACACTACTACAGCACTTACAATATCGAAGGCTTTTAGGGAATGCGGGAGTGTGTTTTCACACATTTGGATGCCTGCAAGTTGAAGACCCTGCTATATATTTATTGTGGTGTGGTAGGTTTGTTTAACTTCCCTGTACAATTTTAGAAAATAAGACAGGTCCGTAAGTTGGGGGTCGGGTCGCGGGTAGAAAAGCAGGGTTGCTGGTCGGGTGCAGGTCAGAAAATTAGACCCACGCAGGACTCTAGTGTGTCCAAAGAAATAAAATTAAGCAGAATTTTTTTTTTTAATGTATAACTCTATTTTGTTGTCTTGTAAGCAACACCAAAGAATTGGTCTAGGAAGGATAAGCCACAAAATGACTCACCATGCATGCCAAGATGAGCGTGGTATAAACTGTAGGTCCACAGCTATACCTAAGAAACAAGTAAGGGAATACAATTCTAATTAATACATACAATAGATGCTGATATGTGTAATATAAACTGACTAGTAGAAACCAGTGCCAACTTGTTCTTAGAACATGTAATGGTATGATACATTATAACAATACTTACACAATAGATTGTTCACATGGATTAGTAAATATATTAATAAAAAACTAGTTAAATCATGATTTCCTTATTTCTGCATGACTGCAATTACCCTGCAAATACAACAGTAGTTAAAGTGCAATTATATGAAATCTGCCCTTACCCCCTTGCTTAAAGCACCCAGGGCGAAGACTTAAGCTAGGTCCAGATTGGGGATACATTAGTTTGCCCACAATATAAGATTACCTGGTCTATCAACCTACATAGATATGGGGCTAGGACTATGGTAAGGCATGCCCTATGAGAAGCAGGGATAGACAGGGATTTCAAGTGATTCTTCTAGTACTTATTGGATGCAATCTAATGTATCCCTGGTACATCTGAGTGGACAGTGAGTGAGGAGTGAAATACAAGTATATAGTAGAATCCAAAGTATATCTTTAATTTTAGCATCTTTCAGCTTCTTGTTCTGGCATATGGATCATTAGACTTCAGCCTACCAAGGAGAGCCAATGATGGGCCTGTGGTCCTCTACGAACATCAGGACATGGCAGCCATTTTCCATTGACATGCCTTACTGTAAGCTTTAAGTATGGCACTTGCACAATGCAACACAATTCCTTCGGGTCCAAAGAGCTTAGATTGAGTACAAGTCCCCATAAATAAACACATTACATAGCATGATAGATTATGACCATTACTGGATCAAAAACAAATGTATTAAGATATATTTTATTCTGGCAGCTCCCTACGGAATGCAAAGCATTCTATATTCATTAAATAACAAGTGTGACTCCGGATCTAACCATGTGGCCACATTGGGGATACAAAGTATCAGCGGCTCCTTCCTTCTCGTCAGACTGTTAACACGAGTAATCCAGTATCAGGCCACTAGGTGGCGCCCAATGCCCTGCACGCCAGGGACACACGCTCCAGACAGAGGCACAGCCTTCCTAATTGAAACAGCAGGGGGAAGAGAAAGAGTGAGGCACCTTGGCCGACCCGCCGCCGTAACACACTCATTGCCTTAGATGGCAATGGAAAGGATACACAGAGAAACACAGCTTTGCCAAGGTTATTAAATCCACACGAGAGAAACAGTAATGGCTCCTTAACTCCTCCTCTTCCGCCTCGCACATTTCCCACATGCGGCGCATTGACACTTAAACTAGTAGGAAACTCGGTGCGGTTGCGCGGTGTGGTGATGTCCCATGGGACGGGGACATAGGGAAGTTTGACGCTTTATGACTTGCATTCCCCTGGTTCTTATTACTGGTGATGGGGACTATAGCATGACATTTCATACTGACTGTAATAGCATTGCTTTGGACTTCTTTATTACTGTGTCCTGAATGTTCTATCCTAACATCTGCACCGTGTCCCGAATGTTCTATCCTAACCGTTTCACCATGTCCTGAATGTTCTACCCCAACACCTTCACGGTGTCCTAAATGTTCTATCCTAACTGCTTCACCGTGTCCTGAATGTTCTATCCTAACAGCTTCACCGGGTCCTGAATGTTCTATCTAACAGCTTACCATATCCTGAATGTTCTATCCAACAACTTCACCGTGTCCTGAATGTTCTATCCTAACACCTTCACGGTGTCCTGAATGTTCTATCCTAACACCTTCACGTGTCCTGAGATGTTCTATCCTAACAGCTTCACCGTGTTGAATGTTCTATCCCAACAGCTTCACTGTGTCCTGATGTGAAGTTCTATCCAACAGCTCACCGGTCTGAACTGCTACATCCAACATCTTCAGGTCCTGATGTTCTATCCCAAATTCACCGTGTCCTGAATGTTCTATCCCAACAGCTTCACCGTGTCCTGAATGTTCTACTCCTAACATCTTACGGTGTCCTGAAGTTCTATCCTAACAGCTTACTGTGTCATGTTTCTATCCTAACAGCTTCACCATATCCTGAAGTTCTATCCTAACAATGTTCTATCCTAACAACTTCACCGTGTCCTAAATGTTCTATCCTAACATCTTCACCGTGTCCTGAATGTCCTATCTAATATCTTCACCTTGTCCTGAATGTCCTATCCTAATATCTTCACCTTGTCCTGAATGTTCTATCCTATCAGCTCACCATGCCTGAATGTTTATCCTAACAGCTTCACCGGTCCTGAATGTTCTATCCTAACAGCTTCACCATATCCTGAATGTTCTATCCTAACAACTTCACCGTGTCCTGAATGTTCTATCCTAACACCTTCACGGTGTCCTGAATGTTCTATCCTAACACCTTCACGGTGTCCTGAATGTTCTATCCTAACAGCTTCCACGTGTCCTGAATGTTCTATCCTAACAGCTTCACGTGGTCCTGAATGCTGTAAGTTCTATCCCAACAGCTTCACCGTGTCCTGAATGTTCTATCCTAACATCTTCAGTGTCTGAATGTTCTATCCCAACATCTTCACCGTGTCCTGAATGTTCTATCCCAACGCTTCACCGTGTCCTGAATGTTCTATCCTAACATCTTCACGGTGTCCTGAATGTTCTATCCTAACCGCTTCACTGTGTCCTGAATGTTCTATCCTAACAGCTTCACCATATCCTGAATGTTCATCCTAACAATGTTCTATCCTAACAACTTCACCGTGTCCTAAATGTTCTATCCTAAATCTTCACCGTGTCCTGAATGTCCTATCCTAATATCTTCACCTTGTCCTGAATGTCCTATCCTAATATCTTCACCTTGTCGAATGTTCTATCCTATCAGCTTCACCATGTCTCTGAATTTCTATCCTAACAGCACCGTGTCTGATGTTCTATCCTAACAGCTTCACCGTCCTGAATGTTCTATCTAACATCTTCAGGTGTCCTGAATGTTCTATCCTATCGCTTCACCGTGTCCTGAATGTTCTATCCTATCAGCTTCACGTGTCCTGAATGTTCTATCCTAACAGCTTCACCGTGTCCTGAATGTTCTATCCTAACAGCTTACCGTGTCCTGAATGTTCTATCCTAACTCTTCACCTTGTCCTGAATTTTCTATCCTAAACATCTTCACCGTTTGTAGATGTTCACTCAATGTTCTAACCTAACATCTTCACCGTGTCCTGAATGTTCTATCCTAACAGCTTCACCGTGTCCTGAATGTCTATCCTAACGCTTCACCGTGTCTGAATGTTCTATCCTAACAATGTTCTATCACACTTCACTGTGTCCTGAATGTACTATCCTAACATCTTCATCGTGTCCTGAATGTTCTGTCCTAACAGCTTCACCGTGCCCTGAATGTTCTATCCTAACAATGTTCTATCTAACAACTTCACTGTGTCCTAAATGTTCTATCCTACATCTCTTACCGGGTCCCCGAATGTTCTATCCTAACAGCTTCACCAGGTCCGAAGTTCCTATCCTATATCTTCACCTTGTCCTGAATGTTCTATCCTATCAGCTTCCTCCATGTCCTGAATGTTCTATCCTATCAGCTTCATCCATGTCTGAAGTTCTATCCTAACAGCTTCACCGTCCTGAATGTTCATCCAACAGCTTCACGTGTTCCTGAATGTTTCTATCCTAACAGCTTCACCGTGTCCTGAATGTTCTATCCTAACATCTTCACCGTGTCCTGAATGTTCTATCCTATCAGCTTCACCGTGTCCTGAATGTTCTATCTATCAGCTTCACCGTGTCCTGAATGTTCTATCCTATAACTTCACCGTGTCCTGAATGTTCATCCTAACAATGTTCTATCCTAACAACTTTACTGTGTCCTGAATGTTTTATCCAACAGCTTCACGTGTGTCCTGAATGTTCTATCCTAACAGCTTCACCGTGTCCTGAATGTTCTATCCTAACAGCTTCACCGTGTCGTGAATGTTCTATCCTAACATCTTCACCTTGTCCTGAATGTTCTATCCTACATCTTCACCGTGTCCTGAATGTTCTACCAATGTTCTATCATAATCTTCACCGTGTCCTGAATGTTCTATCTCAACAGCTTCACCTGTGTCTGATTGTTCTATCCTAACAATGTTCTATCCAACACTTCACTGTGTCCTGAATGTTCTATCCTAACCATCTTCACCGTGTCCTGAATGTTCTATCCCAACATTTCACCGTGTCCTGAATGTCTATCCAACATCTTCACACGTGCCCTGAATGTTTATCCTAACAATGTTCTATCCCAACAACTTCACTGTGTCCTGAATGTTCTATCCTAACATCTTCACCGTGTCCTGAATGTTCTGTCCTAACAGATTCACCGTGCCCTGAATGTTCTATAAACAAATGTTCATCCCAACAATCGCGGTTGTCAGAACATTCAGGACCCGGTGAAGCTGTTAGGATAGAACATTCAGGACATGGTGAAGCTGATAGGATAGAACATTCAGGACAAGGTGAAGATATTAGGATAGGACATTCAGGACAAGGTGAAGATATTAGGATAGGACATTCAGGACACGGTGAAGATGTTAGGATAGAACATTTAGGACACGGTGAAGTTGTTAGGATAGAACATTGTTAGGATAGAACATTCAGGATATGGTGAAGCTGTTAGGATAGAAATCCTAACAATGTTCTATCCTAACAACTTCACCGTGTCCTAAATGTTCTATCCTAACATCTTCACCGTGTCCTGAATGTCCTATCCTAATATCTTCACCTTGTCCTGAATGTTCTATAATATCTTCACCTTGTCCTGAATGTTCTATCCTATCAGCTTCACCATGTCTGAATGTTCTATCCTAACAGCTTCACCGGGTCCTGAATGTCTATCCTAACAGCTTCACATATCCTGAATGTTCTATCCTAACAACTTCACGTGTCCTGAAGTTCTATCCTAACACCTTCACGGTGTCCTGAATGTTCTATCCTAACACCTTCACGGTGCCTGAATGTTCATACTAACAGCTTCACCGTGTCCTGAATGTTCTATCCTAACAGCTTCACTGTGTCCTGAATGCTGATGTTATCCCAACAGCTTCACCGTGTCCTGAATGTTCTATCCTAACATCTTCAGTGTCCTGAATGTTCATCCCAACATCTTCACCGTGTCCTGAATGTTCTATCCCAACAGCTTCACCGTGTCCTGAATGTTCTATCCTAACCTCTTCACGGTGTCCTGAATGTTTATCCTAACCGTTCACTGTGTCCTGAATGTTCTATCCTAACAGTTCACCATATCCTGAATGTTCTATCCTAACAATGTTCTATCCTAACAACTTCACCGTGTCCTAAATGTTCTATCCTAACATTACACCGTGTCCTGAATGTCCTATCCTAATATCTTCACTTGTCCTGAATGTCCTATCCTAATATCTTCACTTGTCTGAATGTTCTATCCTATCAGCTTCACATGTCCTGAATGTTCTATCCTAACAGCTTCACCGTGTCCTGAATGTTCTATCCTAACAGCTTCACCGTGTCCTGAATGTTTATCCTAACATCTTCAGCGTGTCCTGAATGTTCTATCCTATCAGCTTCACGTGTCCTGAATGTTCTATCCTATCAGCTTCACCGTGTCCTGAATGTTCAATCCAAACAGCTTCCACAGTGTTCCTGAATGTTCTATCCTACACGCTTCACCGTGTCCTGAATGTTCTATCCTAACATCTTCACTCTGTCTGAATGTTCTATCCTAACATCTTCACCGTGTCCTGAATGTTCTACTCAATGTTCTAACCTAACATCTTCACCGTGTCCTGAATGTTCTATCCTAACAGCTTCACCGTGTCCTGAATGTTCTATCCTAACAGCTTCACCGTGTCCTGAATGTTCTATCCTAACAATGTTCTATCCCAACAACTTCACTGTGTCTGAATGTACTATCCTAACATCTTCATCGTGTCCTGAATGTTCTGTCCTAACAGCTTCACCGTGCCCTGAATGTTCTATCCTAACAATGTTCTATCCTAACAACTTCACTGTGTCCTAAATGTTCTATCCTAACATCTTCACCGTGTCCTGAATGTTCTATCCTAACAGCTTCACCATGTCCTGAATGTCCTATCTAATATCTTCACCTTGTCCTGAATGTTCTATCCTATCAGCTTCATCCATGTCCTGAATGTTCTATCCATCAGCTTCATCCATGTCCGAATGTTCTATCCTAACATTCACCGTGTCCTGAATGTTCTTCTAACAGCTTCACCGTGTCCTGAATGTTCTATCCTAACAGCTTCACACCGTGTCCTGAATGTTCTATCCTAACATCTTCACCGTGTCCTGAATGTTCTATCCTATCAGCTTCACCGTGTCCTGAATGTTCTATCCTATCAGCTTCACCGTGTCCTGAATGTTCTATCCTATCAACTTCACCGTGTCCTGAATGTTCTATCCTAACAATGTTATCCTAACAACTTTACTGTGTCCTGAATGTTTTATCCTAACAGCTTCACCGTGTCCTGAATGTTCTATCCTAACAGCTTCACCGTGTCCTGAATGTTCTATCCTAACAGCTTCACCGTGTCGTGAATGTTTATCCTAACATCTTCACCTTGTCTGAATGTTCTATTTAAATCTTCCAGTGTCCTGAATGTTCTATCAATGTTCTATCCTAACATCTTCACCGTGTCCTGAATGTTCTATCCTAACAGCTTCACCGTGTCTTGATTGTTCTATCCTAACAATGTTCTATCCCAACAACTTCACTGTGTCCTGAATGTTCTATCCTAACATCTTCACCGTTGTCGAATGTTCTATCCCAACATCTTCACCGTGTCCTGAATGTTCTATCCCAACATCTTCACCGTGCCCTGAATGTTCTATCCTAACAATGTTCTATCCAACAACTTCATAGTTGTCCTGAATGTTCTATCTAACATCTTCACCGTGTCCTGAATGTTCTGTCCTAACAGATTCACCGTGCCCTGAATGTTCTATACTAACAATGTTCTATCCAACAACTTCGCCGTGTCCTGAATGTTCTATCCTAACATCTTCACCGTGTCCTGAATGTTCTATCCTAACATCTTCACCGTGCCCTGATGTTCTATCCTAACAATGTTCTATCAAACAATTCACTGTGTCCTGAATGTTCTATCCTAACACTCACCGTGTCTGAATGTTCTACTGAATGTTCTGTCCTAACATCTTCACCGTGTCCTGAATGTTCATCACTTACAGCTTCACCATGTTCTGAATGTTCTGTCTAACAATTTTCTATCCCAACAACTTCACTGTGTCCTGAATGTTCTATCATAACATCTTCACCATGTCCTGAATGTTCTGTCCTAACAGCTTCACCGTGTCCTGAAGTTCTATCCTAACAGCTTCACGTGTCCTGAATTCTGTCCAACGCTTACCGTGTCCTGAATGTTCTTCCTAACAGCTTCACCGTGTCCTGAATGTTCTATCCTAACAGCTTCACCGTTGTCCTGAATGTTCTATCCTAACAGCTTCACCGTGTCCTGAAGTTCTATCCCAACAGCTTCACCGTGTCCTGAATGTTCTGTCCCTAACATCTCACCGTGTCCTGAATATTCTGTCCTAACATCTTCACCGTGTCCTGAATGTCCTATCCTAATATCTTCACCTTGTCCTGAATGTCCTATCTCCTAATATCTTCACATTGTCCTGAAGTCATATCCTAATATCTTCACATTGTCCGAATGTCATTCCTTATATCTTCACCTTGTCGAATGTTCTATCCATCAGCTTCACCGTGCCCTGAATATTCTATCCTAACAATGTTCTATCCTAACAACTTCACTGTGTCCTAAATGTTCTATCCTAATCTTCACCTTGTCCTGAATGTTCTATCCTAAAATCTTCACCGTGTCCTGAAGTTCTATTCAACAGCTTCACCGTTGTCCTGAATGTTCTATCCTAACAGCTTCACCATGTCCTGAATGTTCCTATCCTAATATCTTCACCTTGTCTGATGTCATATCCTAATATCTTCACCTTGTCCTGAATGTTCTATCCTATCAGCTTCACCGTGTCCTGAATATTCTATTAAAAATGTTCTATCCTAACAACTTTGCTGTATCCTGAATGTTCTATCCTAACATCTTCACCGTGTCCTGAATGTTCTATCCAAACAATGTTCTATCCTAACAACTTCACTGTGTCCTGAATGTTCTATCCTAATATCTTCACCTGTCCTGAATGTTCTATCCTAATATCTTTACCTTGTCCTGAAGTCCTATCCTAAATCTTCACCTTGTCCTGAATGTCCTATCCTAATATCTTCACCTGTCCTGAATGTCATATCCTAATATCTTCACCTTGTCCTGAATGTTTATCCTATCAGTTTCACCGTGTCCTGAATATTCTATCCTAACAATTTCATCCTAACAACTTCACTGTGTCCTGAAGTTCTATCCTAATATCTTCACTTGTCCTGAATGTTCTATCCTAATATCTTTACCTGTCCGAATGTCCTATCCTAATTCTTCACCTTGTCCTGAATGTCCTATCCTAATATCTTCACCTTGTCCTGAAGTCATATCCTAAATCTTCACCTTGTCTGAATGTTCTATCCTATCAGTTTCACCGTGTCCTGAATATTCTATCCTAACAATGTTCTATCCTAACAACTTCACTGTGTCCTAAATGTTCTATCCTAAACATCCACCTTGTCCTGAACGTTCTATCCTAACATCTTCACCGTGTCCTGAGTTCTATCCTAATAGCTTCACCGTGTCCGAATGTCCTATCCTAACAGCTTCACCGGGTCCTGAATGTCCTATCCTAATATCTTCACCTTGTCCTGAATGTCCTATCCTAATATCTTCACCTTGTCCTGAATGTTCTATCCTATCAGCTTCACCATGTCCTGAATGTTCATCCTAACAATGTTCTATCCAACAACTTCACTGTGTCCTGAATGTTCTATCTAACATCTTCACCGTTGCCGAATGTTCTATCAACAACTCACCGTGTCCTGAATGTTCTATCCTAACAACTTCACTGTGTCTGAAGTTTTCATAACAACTTCAAGTGTCTGAATGTTCTATCCTAAAAAATTCACCGTGTCCTGAATGTTCTATCCTAACAAATTACCGTCTGAATGGTCTATCTAACATCTTCACCGTGTCCTGAATGTTCTATCTAACATCTTCACCGTGCCCTGAATGTTCTATCCTAACAATGTTCTATCCCAACAACTTCACTGTGTCCTGAATGTTCTATCCTAACACCTTCACCGTGTCCTGAATGTTCTACTGAATGTTCTGTCCTAACATCTTCACCGTGTCCTGAATGTTCTATCCTTACAGCTTCACCATGTTCGAATGTTCTATCCTAACAATTTTCTATCCCAACAACTTCAATGTGTCCTGAAGTTCTATCATAACATCTTCACTGTGTCCTGAATGTCTGCCAACAGCTTCACCGTGTCCTGAAATTCTGTCCTAACAGCTCACCGTGTCCTGAATGTCTATCCAACAGCTTCACCGTGTCCTGAATGTTCTATCCTAACAGCTTCACCGTGTCCTGAATGTTCTATCCTAACAGCTTCACCGTGTCCTGAATGTCTGTCCTAAAAGCTTCACCGTGTCTGAAGTCTATCCTAACAGCTTCACCGTGTCCTGAATGTTCTATCCTAACAGCTTCACCGTGTCCTGAATGTTCTATCCTAACAGCTTCACCGTGTCCTGAATTTCTATTCCAACAGCTTCACCGTGTCCTGAATGTTCTGTCCTAACATCTTCACCGTGTCCTGAATGTTCTATCTAATATCTTCACCTGTCTGAATGTTTATCCTAATATCTTCACCTTGTCCTGAATGTTCTATCCAACAAACTTCACTGTGTCCTGAATGTTCTATCCTAACATCTTCACCGTGTCCTTAGTTCTATCCTAACAATGTTCTATCCCAACAACTTCACCGTGGCCTGAAGTTTATCCTAACATCTTCACGTGTCCTGAATGTTCTATCCTAACATCTTCACGTGTCAAACATCTTCACCGTGTCCTGAATGTTCTATCCTAACAGCTTCCACCGTGTCCTGAATGTTCTATCCTTACAATGTTCTATCCTAACAGCTTCACTGTGTCCTGAAATTCTATCCTAACAATGTTCTATCTAAACAACTTCACTTTGTCCTAAATGTTCTATCCTAACATCTCACCTGTCCTGAATGTTCTATCCTAAATCTTACACCGTGTCCTGAATGTTTATCCTAAATCTTCACCGTGTCCTGAATGTTCTATCCTAACAGCTTCACCTTGTCCCTGAATGTTCTATCCTAACATCTTCACCGTGTCCTGAATGTTCTATCCTAACAGCTTCACCTTGTCTGAATGTCCTATCCTAATATCTTCACCTTGTCCTGAAGTCTTATCCTAATATCTTACCTTGTCCTGAATGTTCTATCCTATCAGCTTCACCATGTCCAGAATGTTCTATCCTATCAGCTTCACCATGTCCTGAATGTTCTATCCTATCAGCTTACCGTGTCCTAAATTTTCTATCCTAACAGCTTCACCGTGTCCTGAATGTTCTATCCTATCAGCTTCAAAGTGTCCTGAATTGTCTATCCTATCAGCTTCCACCGTGTCCTGAATGTTTATCCTAAAATCTTCACCGTGTCCTGAATGTTCTGTCCTAAACATCTTCATCGTGTCCTGAATGTTCTGTCCTAAAATCTTCACCGTGTCCTGAAGTTCTGTCTAAATCTTCACGTGTCCTGAAGTTCTATCCAAATCTTCAACGTGTCTGAATGTTCGTCCTAACTTTCACGTGTCCTGAATGTTCTATCCTAACATCTTCACCGTGTCCTGAATGTTCTATCCTAACAGCTTCACTGTGTCCTTAATGTTCTATCCTAACAGCTTCACCGTGTCCTGAAGTTCTATCCTAACAGCTTCAGTATCCTGAATATTCTATCCTAACATCTTCACCGTGTCCTGAATGTTCTATCCTAACAGCTTCACCGGTCCTTAATGTTCTATCCTAACAGCTTCACCGTCCTGAATGTTCTATCCTTACAATGTTCTTCCTAACAGCTTCACCGTATCCTGAATATTTATCCTAACAATGTTTATCTCAACAACTTCACTTTGTCCTAAATGTTCTATCCTAACATCTTCACCATGGGTGAATGTTCTATCCTAAAATCATTCACCGTGTCCTGAATGTTCTATCCTAACAGCTTCACCTTGTCCTGAATGTTCTATCCTAACATCTTCACCTTGTCCTGAATGTCCTATCCTAATATCTTCACCTTGTCTGAAGTCTATCCTAATATCTTCACGTTGCCTGAATGTTCTATCCTAACAGCTTCACTGTCCTGAATGTTATCCTAATATCTTCACCTTGTCCTGAATGTCTTATCCTAATATCTTCACCTTGTCCGAATGTACTATCCTATCAGCTTCACCATGTCCTGAATGTTTCATCCTATCAAGTCCACATGTCCTGAATGTTCTATCCTAACAACTTCACCGTGTCCTAAATGTTCTATCCTAACAGCTTCACCGTGTCCTAATGTTCTATCCTAACAGCTTCACCGTGTCCTAAATGTTCTATCCTAACAGCTTCGCCGTGTCCAGAATGTTCTATCCTATCAGCTTCACCGTGTCCTGAATGTTCTACCTATCAGCTTCCACCGTGTCCTGAATGTTCTATCCTAACAGCTTCACCGTGTCTGAATGTTCTATCCTAAACAATGTTCTATCCTAACAACTTCACCGTGTCCTGAATGTTTTATCCTAACATCTTCATGTGTCCTGAATGTTCTATCCTAACAACTTTACTGTGTCCTGAATGTTTTATCCTAACATCTTCACCGTGTCCTGAATGTTCTATTCCTAACATCTTACCGTGTCCTGAATGTTCTATCCTAACATCTTCACCGTGCCATGATAGTTCTATCTAACAATGTTCATCCCAACAAATTCACTGTGTCCTGACGTTCTATCCTAACAGCTTCACCGTGTCCAGAATGTTCATCTATCAGCTTCAAAGTGTCCTGAATGTTCTATCCTATCAGCTTTACCGTGCCTGAAGTTCTATCCTATCAGCTTCACCGTGTCATGAATGTTCTGTCCTAACAGCTTCACCGTGTCCTGATGTTCTATCCTATCAGCTTCACCGTGTCCTGAATGTTCTACCTAACAGCTTCAACGTGTCCTGAATGTTCTATCCTAACAACTTTACTGTGTCCTGAATGTTTTATCCTAACATCTTCACCGTGTCTGAATGTTCTATCCTAACATCTTCACCGTGTCCTGAATGTCTATCCTAACATCTTCACCGTGCCATGAATGTTCTATCCTAACAATGTTCTATCCCAACAACTTCACTGTGTCCTGAACGTTCAATCCTAACATCCTCACCGTGTCCTGAATGTTCTGTCTAACATTCTCGTGTCCTGAATGTTCTATCCTAACAGCTTCACCATGTCCTGAAGTTCTATCCTAACAACTTCACTGTGTGGTGTTTTGTTGCCAGTTTCATTGTTGACTAATGTAGGGGCCAGGGCTGGATTTACACATCAGGAGCTGTAGGCCCAAATAGCCTGGCGCCCTTATCCCCACCCCTAAAACACAGACCATAAAAAAAAAGAATTCTAGTGCACAAACAATTCTTATTGCATATTGGCTACCTCCATAAGGTTGCTGCTACAAACGGCCTGCTAAACCCCTGGATAAATAAAAGCAATTAGTTCAATAAGTTGGCCAATTATTGAACTAATTGCTTTAATTTATCCCGGGTTTAGCAGGCTGTTTGTAGCAGCAACCTTATGCAGAAATCATACATGACACTTGAGAAAGGACCTAGACTGTCGAAACATGTCGTGGTGTGCACAATAAATGCACGGTGTGTTATAGCAATACCTGTGGGGTTGTCTGAGTTTTTGGTTGCTCTATACTACACTTTTATTTTGAATTTATGCAGACATCCCACGCTGCCCTTTCAGGCTTCCGGGCAGGGTGGGTAAGGGAGTGTGGCAAGTGGGGCGTGATGCCACATGGGGGCGGGGCAGACTTCACAAGGAGACGGGGCCATAATCCTAGGTGTGGTGGAAGGCAGGGTTAGGGTGGAGTTAAGGGGAATGGCCACCAAAAGGGGGGTGACTTGGGAGGAGACTCAAGTCCTCTCAAGTCAGGGAGTCTGGGGTGGTCTGCAGGAGACCACCCCAGAATGAGGGAGACTCAGGGCAATCCGGGAGGGTGGGATACCTGCCTTATGGAGGTAGCCAATATGCAATTAGAGTAGTTTGTGCACTAGAATTCTATTTTTGTTAAGTGGAATATTTTTGGTCTGTAGACTAAACAGACCACACCCCTAAAAAACACCCATTTTCTCTTGTTTGGGGAAGAAATGACTATAAAGGGGTTTGGTCGGTGGGAGGAGATTGAAAGCCGCCCTCCACCTCAGGTGCCCCTAGAAGTGTGCCTATAGGTATATCCGGCCCTGTTAGGGGCTGATGCAGGAAGTAGTGCACAAGTTAAGTGCTAATAATTTAAAGCAACCACCAGAGTTAGCTTTTTACTGGGTTACTTCAGTTAGATAACTTTTATTGATTAGTCCAGGGTACACTTTGCACCTTTAATGCATCAGACCCAATTTTAATATTCTCACCTCCCTGTGAATAATATTATGGCGGGGGACCTGGAACTTACCTTACCGCGATCCACTCGTAGCCGTTCTTCACTGACAGCTGCTCTGTTCCGACGCCGCCCTATCTTAGGCGCATGGCGCAATACAAAAGATAGGGAGCGGGAGGATGGGAGAGAACAGCTGTTCAGTGAAGAAGTGGCCGCGAGTGGATTGGCTGTAAGGGAAGTTCCAGGTTCCCCGAGCATAATATATTCACAGAGAGGTTGAAAATAAGGTTTTCACTCCCTGTGGAATAATACAAACAAATGGCAAATACTTATTTTTTGGGTTTAGTGTTCCTTAAAACAGGATAGTCCAGGATTAACCTGGCAAATGAAAATACATGTTGTAGCTCCTTAACAAAACAATATTGTGAGGTAGGAATAATCAATCTGCTTCCCTGTCTCAGGTACTTTCCATTTTAAAAGTTAATTTTTAGAGTATTGTTATCCATTAGGCCACAGGGGTGTGGCTGGGCCCACATATGGTGCACGGAAACATTGTGCATCTTACTGTGTGATACCATCCTCTTGCGCTGCGGATATGTGCAATGTTTCTTTATAGGAGGCACATTGCACTAGTGTTGCACACCAATTGACCAACACTAGCGTTCGCTTTTTACCTCGCAAACGTATCACATGTTAAAACATGCTAACGGGGCCTAGCCCTTTTATATATTATTTTTTTTACATTTAGTTCCCAAGGTAAACATTTTGATGCCTTAAAACCCAGTCACTCTGTCAGTATTTTTACCTGAGAGTATATCTCTGTTATATGTTAAATAAAAGAGCTATTTTATCCAGGAAAATGAAGTCTTCCTGGTTAAATTAATGCCCCTGCAGCTCTATAGGTTGTGAAGCTGTTAAGTCTTTCTTTCTTTCTGACACACTAGTCTGTTGCTAGTGCCTCACATGCTGTGTGTTTCTTTAGAAAATGATACTTCTGTGAAACATAAAGTCTCTTACTGTATTTTTCCAATTTTTTTGCAACCATGTGTTCACAATAAAAGATTTCTCTAACTGTCTGTGTGGACTTCATTGTTTTTTATTAAATATTTAACATTTGTAGCATATTTCATTTTCCAATACTTTAAAGATTTAATCTCAGGGGTATTTCTACTGTAGAGTCTATTGTTTTTTTTGGCTCAAATTGGTTTGGCATTTGGGGATGCCATATTCTTTAGTATGTCTGTCACATGGTAGCCAGGATGCTTTTGAAACAGGTGCCACTGAAGATTCGCATAGATTTTCATTGTCTAAATTGTTGAGTAAAGGTTCATACACACGTACGATGTGTGCAACGACCACAATGCGTTGTGGTCGGGGGTCGTGGCGGGTTCCAATTCGTACGTGTGTAGAACTTAAGGTAAAGGGGAATGTGGTCTCCATACAAGTGGCATTATCATAAAGGACACACCTACCTTTAAATGACTCCAGAATCATGCATTTCACGCTAATCTTTCCAAGTTACAGCAGTATTCGAGCAGGCCCCACTAGGCTGCGCACAATAATCACGTGACGCAGTGAGATCGCAATGTTGCGCGATTCATGTAAAAATGGTGGACGCATGCACCACGTCTTCAATTGGTGTGCGTTGAGCGCTGCACTAAACCAGTGCACACCAAAAAGCCTAGTGGGGCCTAACACTTAAGGGTGTTTTTCTTTTTTTTATGATTTGCCTCCAAGTTTAACATGGAGCATGCCCACTTCTGGGACAGAGCTTCACAGCTGAATCATACGCCCCACCTTGGATGAGTAGAGAATGGTTGAAGGTCTGTAACTAGCTTCAGATGGGGGGGGGGGATCGAATTTTTTTTTAATTGACGGAAAGTTATGAACAAGCTCCTCACCCTTTAAGGAAGATTCATGTATTCTTTGAAAATTTCCTTTCCATAACTGTTTTTTTTTTTTTTTTTTTTTTTTAAATGTCACCCCTGAATCTAAAATTTAACCCACTACTGGTCCCACTGTATATTGTTAAAAATACAGTACCTTACATCTCTGCTCCTTTTGGTTCCCTGCAAGAAAGTGAGAGTAGGAAGTATGTGTGTGTCATGCGGTCCTGCTGCTTCCCTGGCCTCCGTAAGGGACTGTGACAGGTCAGGGAGACCCTCCCACCCTCCGAATCCCTTCTTGCTGCTTCTTGTCCTACCATTAAAAGACTAACATTATGTAGTGATTGTATATGCAGAAAATACAATAAACTTGTATGTACCAGTACAGTGGGCAAACTTGTATGTACAAGACATTGTCGGCAAACTGTTATGTACCAGTCACACTCACTGTGAATTGGAGGGCTGCGATTATGTGTATGTCAGCTCTCTGTTAGGCATAACGTCACATATATTACCACCCTCCATGTGGCATATATATGTCATCCCTCCAGTTTCCAAGCCACTGTTAAAGGGGAACTGCGGTGTCCAAACAAGTTAAGTTTAAATGAAAGGCCAATTTCCTACCTTTTTAAACGAGCCATAACCACCTCACGTGCTCCACAGCCCAAGATATACAGAAATGACTGACCAGAAAAGTTAATGGGTGGGAGGCTGACTTATGACATTCCTGAGGCTTCTCTGCACAGTGCGCCGGCGAGCACAGCCTCAGACTCCCTCAGTGTGTGAGGGAGACACGAAGTACCTCCTCCTCTCTGCTGTGTCCTGACAGAGAAGGAATCTACAGCCCTTTTCTTTCACTGTGTGAAAACAGCCTTTTCAGGCTGTTTCCACAGAGTTTTCTGTAGGGGGGGAAGGGGGTCTGAGTAACCACAGCACCCACGAGTGGGCGGGGCTTAGGCACCTGCAAGTGGGTGAGGCCACATGGGGCTGTAAGATAAGGGCCATGGGGGGCCTGCAACTGGAGGGACCAGGGGGGGCTGCAAAGGGGAGGAGACACAGGACAGTTTTGATTGACAGTTTCAGAGCAGAAGGTGCAGGGGACCTGGTGATGCTGCTGCCATATCACACACAAAAAGTAAATATCTTCAAAACTATGCAAAATAAACAATGGAAATAAATTGCAAAAATGTTCAGGGGAGCAATTCCTATCAATTTACCTCTATTTACCTAAGTCATTTTTGGACCACAGTTCCCTTTAAGGAAAATGGTGAGCTGACCCAACAGTGTCTGCCGAACTGGTGGGCTGACCTAACAGTGTCTTCTGAACTGGAGAGTCAGCCTCTAGTCCACACATCCACTGTTTGCCCACCAGTTCAACAGTCATGGTTATGTCAGCCCTCCAGCATTGGAAACTTAGAAGAACGGCATTCTCACCACCCTACTGACTCACGGGCAACATCTGACAACCCTACCTGTGTACACTACTAAGTGACTGCAACCAATGTCCAATAATTTTTTGGGGTCAAATCGGACAAAAGAACCATCACAGAAAATCATCGTCGATTGGGCGGTGTTCTATGAACTGCACAATCGTTCACAGCAAAAATTGAAAGTGGGTTACTTTCAGTGTGATCAATGATACTAGTCAAATGTGCCGACTGGTTGGTTGGACCTAAAATCTGCTCGTGTGTAGCTAGAATTGGAACACACACTAAAGCGGCCATAAAATAGGCAGACACTAGATAAAATTGAGATCTCATCAATGTCTAAAGACCACATTTTACAAGCAGACGGTTCTTAGAAGATTGTCTAATGAAAGATTGTAAAAAGCAAAGACTAAAGGTTCGTCACGTGCAATCGGGTCCCAATCCGCGACGCACGATGTGTACAACATTGTTCGGTCGATAATCGGCCGGTGTGTGTAGGGCTTTTATCGGCTGAAACGGACGTATCCTAACAGCTTCACCGTGTCCTAAATGTTCTATCCTAACAGCTTCGCCGTGTCCAGAATGTTCTATCCTATCAGCTTCACCGTGTCCTGAATGTTCTATCCTAACATCTTCACCGTGTCCTGAATGTTCTATCCTAACATCTTCACCGTGCCATGAATGTTCTATCCTAACAATGTTCTATCCCAACAACTTCACTGTGTCCTGAACGTTCTATCCTAACAGCTTCACCGTGTCCAGAATGTTCTATCCTATCAGCTTCAAAGTGTCCTGAATGTTCTATCCTATCAGCTTTACCGTGTCCTGAATGTTCTATCCTATCAGCTTCACCGTGTCATGAATGTTCTGTCCTAACAGCTTCACCGTGTCCTGAATGTTCTATCCTATCAGCTTCACCGTGTTCTGCCTCTGGCTGTCCTCTCAGAGGTTTTTGGCTTGCCCAGAGCAGCCCTTCACATCCTCCCCCACCTCCCATTTGCTTTCCCTCCCCCAGTTAAACCCATTGTACGTGATAGGGCTCCTTCCCCCAGCCCCAACCACATTATTAAATTTTCCAGAGACTCCCCCGATATCTACTTACCTTACCTCTTTCCCCCGGCGTTCTGAACTGCCGGCAGCCGCGTCCGTGATTGGCTGCCTCTCAGCCAATCCGGAATGCGGCTGCCAGACCAGCCCCCTGCTTGCAGTTCCGTGTAAGCCGAGGGCCGGGACTGTGCGGAGGGGTAAAAGGGTAGGTAAGTAACTATCGGGGGACTTTCTGGAAATCTAATAATGCGGTTGGGGCTGGGGGAAGGTGCCCTACCACATATATTTTTTTTTTTTTTAAGGGTGGACATGCCCTTTAATGAGTGATAATAGCGATCTGAAATGTTAGGGGAGCCCCTAAACTCATCCTGGTGGGCCCCTGGTTTGAGATTTCCTGGTGGGCCCCAACAGTCCAGTCCGACACTGCCTGTGTTGGCCAGTTATGGTAATGTACTAACTGCAAATAAAGGACAACTAAAGCCAGAAAACATTGAACTAGAAGGCAGATTCCTTGATATAAAATAATAATATGAATGAAAGCTTCAGAGCAGATTAATTTGGCTGCACATTTTGTAATATTCCAATCAAAGCAACTCAGACACTGACTGACCAGATTGAAATCCAGTGTGAATAGACTCCTTACTATATGAGGAACACAGGGGAAAGTGTCAAAATCTACTACCGGTATTTACGAATTACAGGAAAAAATGAACAAGGCAAAGAAACATTTAAGGTAGAGAAAAAATAAAGGAGAGGGGGGAAATGATGTACGTTTTTTCACTGGTAAGGCCTCATTTGGAATATGCGGAGCAGTTTTGGAATCTCATACAAAAGGACATCTTGGAAATGGAAGCAATTCAGGAAGGGCAACTAAAATGATAAGAGGAATGGAGGGGCTTGATTATGCAGGCAGATTAGACAAGTTAGGGCTGTTTACCTTAGAGAAACAATGATTGCTCAGAGATATGATCACTTATACAAATGTATTAATGGGACATATAATAAACTCTCTGGTGCATTGTTCACTAATCAGTCATATCAGAGGACACATTGAGATCTTAAGATTAGAAGGAAAGAAGTTTCATCTTCAGGTTAGGAAAGGTTTTTTTTAGAGTGAGAACGGGTGAAAATGTGGAAATGTCTTCCAGGAGCTCTGGTAATGGCAAGTTCATTAAATAGCTTTAAAAGTGGGCAAGATAAGTTTCTAAAAACTAAAAATGTTGAGAATTACTGGTTATAAATACTATACTGTAGTTGGTAGATTCAGGCATACTTTCGTTTGCCATTTGGAGTGTGGAAGGAATTCCTCGGATCAACCGGTAGGTAGGGTAAAGAGGAGGGCAGTAAGGTTTGAAAAAGATGGATGTATGTCTATTCATATGTCTTTAAAGTCTGTTGAGTTCAAGATTTGGACTCAACAAATCAATGAAATGTCAATTGATGTGTGGCGTAGAGTCCCGCATCGGTTCGGGTACCTGCGGGTTCCAGCATAGAGTTTGAATTGGTTGCGGGTCGGGTTCCGGTAAAAGAAACCGCGGGTCAGGCTTGGGTTAAAAAAAAAAAAGTTTTTTTCCGGTCTATGAAGACAAGGTCTGTCTGTAATAACTGAAACTGAGAATACTTGTTATCAATCCAAGACAATGTGCGTATAGCACCTTAAACTAAATCACACTATGGCAGATAAAGGTCAAATATACCTAGATGCAAAACCTGCCAGCCTCTTACTGCGTTTTTAGTTATCAAAAGCTCTAATGTCCTTAGAATGTTATACACGGATGGAATTATGGATAGGAATACAGATAGCTATGTTGAACTTTAACTCTTGTAGTGCCTGGATAGGTTTTGCAGGGATCACTGGGTAAAAAAGCAGTTAATGCTGGAGTGACTGGAAAGGCAGGGTTTAAACTTCTGACCTTGATTTTACTAGCAGAGTGTCAGAGCCAGCAAAGTAACAATCTCCCATAGAAACAAAGTAACAAACTTCTATCTGCACCTATGCATGAGACCAGAGCAAGTGTCTGCATGGGAACAAATGACATGTGATTCATTGGTCTGTGTAAATCCTTCAGGCCACAATGATCTATGGGATGTGGATGATAATAGTGATAAGAATAATTTACCACTTGATGAGGTTCAGCTAGAACTACAGCAGGTATGTGAGGCCCCAGATGATTGCCATCTTAAACTTTCAATATTGTACAGCAGGTGCAGACAGGGAATGCTGGGAGTTATAGTTTTCAAAACAGAGCATGAATATCTACACCCATATAAATGTGTAGATATTTCACTGCAGCTCCACCTGCTCCCTACCCATAATTCAATGTTGTGGTACTGCTCATGTAACTTTACTGTCTCCATAATGCAAGTTTAGACAGTGGGTGGAGATTAAATGTATATTCTGCAGGACATAGTAACACTCATAGATAGGTAACAAGTAGACCTTGTAGAACAAGTGATGTTGAAAACTCTAACTCCCAGCATTCCTTGGCTATAGTGTGAATGCTAGGAGTTGTAGTTTTTTTAAACCATCTGGATACCTATCCCTGTCACAGATCAACAAGAAAATAGTTGCAGATAAAGATTTAAAATGAGTTGGGGACAGTAGAGACTCTGGTTAGGTAGTAGGGAACAGTAGAGGCCCATGGATAGGAGTTGGGCACAGTGGAGATATATTATATAAAGTGTACATTGTAATCAATACCAGGGATCTCCTAACTGTGGCCTACATTTGTTTGAAAAATATAACTCCCAGCATTACACTACTACAGCACTTACATATCAGAAGGCTTTTAGGGAATTGTGGAGTTGTTGTTTTCACAATTTGGATGCTGCAAGTTGAAGACCCCTGCTATATATTTTAGTGGGTGGTAGGTTTGTTTTTAACTTCCCTGTACAAATTTTAGAAAATAAGACAGGTCCGTAAGCTGTGGGTCGGGTCGCGGGTGCGGGTAGAAAAGCAGGGTTGCTGGTCGGGTGCAGGTACAGAAAATTAGACCCACGCAGGACTTAGTGTGTCCAAAGAAATAAAATTAAGCTAGAATTTTTTTTTTTAATGTATAACTCTATTTTTGGTCTTGTAAGCAACACCAAAGAATTGGTCTAGGAAGGATAAGCCACAAAATGACTCCACCATGCATGCCCAAGATGAGCGTGGTCAAAACTGTAGGTCCACAGCTATACCTAAGAAACAAGTAAGGGAATACAATTCTAATTAATACATACAATAGATGCCTGATATGATGAAATATAAACTGACTAGTAGAAACCAGTGCCAACTTGTTCTTAGAACATGTAATGGTATGATACATTATAACAATACTTACACAATAGATTGTTTCACATGCGATTAGTAAATATTATAATAAAAAACTAGTTAAATCATGATTTCCTTTATTTCTGCATGACTGCAATTACCCTGCAAATACAACAGTAGTAAGTGCAATTATATGAAATCTGCCCTCTACCCCCTTGCTTTTAAAGCACCCAGGGCGAAGACTTAAGCTAGGTCCAGATTGGGGATACATTAGTTTGCCCACAATAATAAATTACCTGGTCTATCAACCTACATAGATATGGGGCTAGGACTATGGTAAGGCATGCCCTATGAGAAGCAGGGATAGACAGGGATTTCAAGTGATTCTTCTAGTACTTATTGCATGCAATCTAATGTATCCCTGGTACATCTGAGTGGACAGATGGGAGTAGAATAACAAGTAATAGTAGAATCCAAAGTATTATCTTTAATTTTAGCATCTTTCAGCTTCTTGTTCTGGCAATATGGATCATAGACTTCAGCCTTAACCAAGGAGAGCCAAATGATGGGCCTGTGGTCCTCTACGAACATCAGGACATGGCAGCCATTTCCATTGACATGCTTTACTGTAAGCTTTAAGTATGGCCATTGCACAATGCAACACATTCCTTCGGGTCCAAAGAGCTTAGATTGAGTACAAGTCCCCATAAATAAACACATTACATAGCATGATAGATATGACCATTACTGGATCAAAAAACTAAATGTATTAAGATATATTTTTATTCTGGTCAGCTCCCTACGGAACATGCAAAGCATTCTATATTCATTAAATAACAAGTGTGACTCCGGATCTAACCAGTGGCCACATTGGGGATACAAAGTATCAGCGGCTCCTTCCTTTCTCAGACTGTTATACACGAGTAATCCAGTATCATGGCCACTAGGTGGCGCCCAATGCCCTGCACGCCAGGGACACACGCTCCAGACAGAGGCACACAGCCTTCCTAATTGAAACAGCCGGGGAAGAGAAAGAGTGAGGCACCTTGGCCGACCCGCCGCCCGTAACACACTCATTGCTTAGATGGCAATGGAAAGGAATACGACAGAGAAACACAGCTTTGCCAAGTATTAAATCCACACGAGAGAAACAGTAATGGCTCCTTAACTCCTCCTCTTCCGCCTCGCAATTTCCACATGCGCGCATGACACTTAAACTAGTAGGAAACTCGGTGCGGTTTGCGCGTGCGGTGATGTCCCATGGGACGGGGACATAGGGAAGTTTGACGCTTTATGACTTGCATCCCTGGTTTCTTATACTGGTGATTGGAGGACTATAGCATGACATTTCATACTGACTGTAATAGCATTGCTTTGGACTTCTTTATTACTGTGTCCTGAATGTTCTTATCCTAACATCTGCACCGTGTCCCGATGTTCTATCTAACCGTTTCACCCATGTCCTGAATGTTCTACCCCAACACCTTCACGGTGTCCTAAATGTTCTATCCTAACTGCTTCACCGGGTCCTGAATGTTCTATCCTAACAGCTTCACCGGTCCTGAATGTTCTATCCTAACAGCTTCACATATCCTGAATGTTCTATCCTAACACTTCACACGTGTCCTGAATGTTCTATCCTAACACCTTCACGGTGTCCTGAATGTTCTATCCTAACACCTTCACGGTGTCCTGAATGTTCTATCCTAACAGCTTCACCGTGTCCTGATGTTCTATCCCAAACGCTTCACTGTGTCCTGAATGCTGAATGTTCTATCCCAACAGCTTCACCGTGTCCTGAATGTTCTATCCTAACATCTTCAGTGTCCTGAATGTTCTATCCCAAAATCTTCACCGTGTCCTGAATGTTCTATCCAACAGCTTCACCGTGTCCTGAATGTTCTATCCTAACATCTTCACGGTGTCCTGAATGTTCTATCCTAACGCTTCACTGTGTCCTGGATGTTCTATCCTAACAGCTTCACCATATCCTGAATGTTCTATCCTAACAAGTCTATCCTAACAACTTCACCGTGTCCTAAATGTTCTATCCTAACATCTTCACGTGTCCTGAATGTCCTATCCTAATATCTTCACCTTGTCCTGAATGTCCTATCTCTAATATCTTCACCTTGTCCTGAATGTTCTATCCTATCAGCTTCACCATGTCCTGAATGTTCTATCCTAACAGCTTCACCGGGTCCTGAATGTTCTATCCAACAGCTTTACCATATCCTGAATGTTCTATCCTAACAACTTCACCGTGTCCTGAATGTTCTATCCTAACACTTCACGGTGTCCTGAATTGCTATCCTAACACCTTCACGGTGTCCTGAATGTTCTATCCTAACCGCTTCACCGTGTCCTGAATGTTCTATCCTAACAGCTTCACTTGTCCTGAATGCTGAATGTTCTATCCCAACAGCTCACAGTGTCCTGAATGTTCTATCCTAAACATCTTCAGTGTCCTGAATGTTCTATCCCAACATCTTCACCGTGTCCTGAATGTTCTATCCCAACAGCTTCACCGTGTCCTGAATGTTCTATCCTAACATCTTCACGGGTCCTGAATGTTCTATCCTAACCGCTTCACTGTGTCCTGAATGTTCTATCCTAACAGCTTCACCATATCCTGATGTTTCTATCCTAACAATGTTCTATCCTAACAACTTCACCGTGTCCTAAATGTTCTACCTAACATCTTCACCGTGTCCTGAATGTCCTATCATATATCTTCACTTGTCCTGAATGTCCTATCCTAATATCTTCAACTTGTCCTGAATGTTCTATCCTATCAGCTTCACCATGTCTGAATGTTCTATCCTAACAGCTTCACCGTGTCCTGAATGTTCTATCCTAACAGCTTCACCGTGTCTGAATGTTTCTATCCTAACATCTTCAGCGTGTCCTGAATGTTCTATCCTATCAGCTTCACGTGTCCTGAATGTTCTATCCTATCAGCTTCACCGTGTCCTGAATGTTCTATCCTAACAGCTTCACCGTGTCCTGAATGTTTCTATCCTAACAGCTTCACCGTGTCCTGAATGTTCTATCCTAACATCTTCACTTGTCCTGAATGTTCTATCCTAACATCTTCACCGTGTCCGAAGTTCTACTCAATGTTCTAACCTAACATCCTCACCGTGTCCTGAATGTTCTATCCTAACAGCTTCACCGTGTCCTGAATGTTCTATCCTAACAGCTTCACCGTGTCCTGAATGTTCTATCCTAACAATGTTCTATCCCAACAACTTCACTGTGTCCTGAATGTACTATCCTAACATCTTCATCGTGTCCTGAATGTTCTGTCCTAACAGCTTCACCGTGCCCTGAATGTTCTATCCTAACAATGTTCTATCCTAACAACTTCACTGTGTCCTAAATGTTCTATCCTAACATCTTCACCGTGTCCTGAATGTTCTATCCTAACAGCTTCACCATGTCCTGAATGTCCTATCCTAATATCTTCACCTTGTCCTGAATGTTCTATCCTATCAGCTTCATCCATGTCCTGAATGTTCTATCCTATCAGCTTCATCCATGTCCTGAATGTTCTATCCTAACAGCTTCACCGTGTCCTGAATGTTCTATCCAACAGCTTCACCGTGTCCTGAATGTTTCTATACCTAACAGCTTCACCGTGTCCTGAAGTTCTATCCTAACATCTTCACCGTGTCCTGAATGTTCTATCCTATCAGCTTCACCGTGTCCTGAATGTTCTATCTATCAGCTTCACCTGTGTCCTGAATGTTCTATCCTATCAACTCACCGTGTCCTGAATGTTCTATCCTAACAATGTTCATCTCCTAACAACTTTATGTGTCCTGAATGTTTTATCCTAACAGCTTCACCGTGTCCTGAATGTTCTATCCTAACAGCTTCACCGTGTCCTGAATGTTCTATCCTACAGCTTCACCGTGTCGTGAATGTTCTATCCTAACATCTTCACCTTGTCCTGAATGTTCTATCCTTACATCTTCACCGGTCCTGAATGTTCTACTCAATGTTCTATCCTAACATTTCACCGTGTCTGAATGTTCTATCCTAACAGCTTCACCGTGTCTTGATTGTCTCTACCTAACAATGTTCTATCCCAACAACTTCACTGTGTCCTGAATGTCTATTAACATCTTCACCGTGTCCTGAATGTTCTACCCAACATCTTCACCGTGTCCTGAATGTCTATCCCAACTCTTCACCGTGCCCTGAATGTTCTATCCTAACAATGTTCTATCCCAACAACTTCACTGTGTCCTGAATGTTCTATCCTAACATTCACCGTGTCCTGAATGTTCTGTCCTAACAGATTCACCGTGCCCTGAATGTTCTATACTAACAATGTTCTATCCCAACAACTTCGCCGTGTCCTGAATGTTCTATCCTAACATCTTCACCGGTCCTGAATGTTCATCCTAACACTCCCGTCCTGAATGTTCTATCCTAACAATGTCTTCCACAACTTCACTGTGTCCTGAATGTTCTATCCTAACACCTTCACCGTGTCCTGAATGTTCTACTGAATGTTCTGTCCTAACATCTTCACCGTGTCCTGAATGTTCTATCCTTACAGCTTCACCATGTTCGAATGTTCTGTCCTAACAATTTTCTATCCCAACAACTTCACTGTGTCCTGAATGTTCTATCATAACATCTCACCATGTCCTGAATGTTTGTCCTAACAGCTTCACCGTGTCCTGAATGTTCTATCCTAACAGCTTCACCGTGTCCTGAATGTTCTGTCCTAACAGCTTCACCGTGTCCTGAATGTTCATCCTAACGCTTACCGTGTCCTGAATGTTCTATCCAACAGCTTCACCGTGTCCTGAATGTTCTATCCTAACAGCTTCACCGTGTCCTGAATGTTCTATCCCAACAGCTCACCGTGTCCTGAATGTTCTGTCCTAACATCTTCACCGTGTCCTGAATATTCTGTCCTAACATCTTCACGTGTCCTGAATGCCTATCCTAATATCTTCACCTTGTCTGAATGTCCTTCCCTAATATCTCACATTGTCCTGAATGTCATATCCTAATATCTTCACATTGTCCTGAATGTCATATCCTTATATCTTCACCTTGTCCTGAATGTTCTATCCTATCAGCTTCACCGTGCCCTGAATATTCTATCCTAACAATGTTTATCCTAACAACTTCACTGTGTCCTAAATGTTCTATCCTAACATCTTCACCTTGTCCTGAATGTTCTATCTAACATCTTCACCGTGTCCTGAATGTTCTATTCTAACAGCTTCACGTTGTCCTGAATGTTCTATCCTAACAGCTTCACCATGTCCTGAATGTCCTATCCTAATATCTTCACCTTGTCCTGAATGTCATATCCTAATATCTTCACCTTGTCCTGAATGTTCTATCCTATCAGCTTCACCTCGTGTCCTGAAATTCTATCCTAAAATGTTTATCCTAACAACTTTGCTGTATCCTGAATGTTCTATCCTAACATCTTCACCGTGTCCTGAATGTTCTATCCAAACAATGTTCTATCCTAACAACTTCACTGTGTCCTGAATGTTCTATCCTAATATCTTCACCTTGTCCTGAATGTTCTATCCTAATATCTTTACTTGTCCTGAATGTCCTATCCTAATATCTTCCCTTGTCCTGAATGTCTATCAATATCTTCACCTGTCGAATGTCATATCCTAATTCTTCACCTTGTCCTGATGTTCTATCCTATCAGTTTCACCGGTCCTGAATTTCATCCTAACAATGTTCTATCCTAACAACTTCACTGTGTCCTGAATGTTCTATCCTAATATCTTCACCTTGTCCTGAATGTCTATCCTAATATCTTACCTTGTCCTGAATGTCCATCCTAATCTCACCTTGTCCTGAATGTCCTATCCTAATATCTTCACCTTGTCCTGAATGTCATATCCTATATCTTCACCTTGTCCTGAATGTTCTATCCTATCTTAGTGTCCTGAATTCTATCCTAACAATGTCTATCCTAACAACTTCACTGTGTCCTAAATGTTCTATCCTAACTCTTCACCTTGTCCTGAACGTTCTATCCTAACATCTTCACCGTGTCCTGAATGTTCTATCCTAATAGCTTCACCGTGTCTGAATGTCCTATCCTAACAGCTTCACCGGGTCCTGAATGTCTATCCTAAATCTTCACTGTCCTGAATGTCTATCCTAATATCTTCACCTTGTCCTGAATGTTCTATCCTATCAGCTTCACCATGTCCTGAATGTTCTTCCAACAATGTTCTATCCCAACAACTTCACTGTGGCCTGAATGTTCTATCCTAACAATTTCACCGTGTCCTGAATGTTCTATCTCTAACAACTTCACCGTGTCCTGAATGTTCTATCCTAACAACTTCACCGTGTCTGAATGTTCTATCCTAACACTTCACTGTGTCCTGAATGTTCTATCCTAACAACTTCACCGTGTCCTGAATGTTCTATCTAACAACTTCACCGTGTCCTGAATTTCTATCCTAACATCTTCACCGTTGCCTGAATGTTCTATCCTAACATCTTCACCGTGCCCTGAATGTTCTATCCTAACAATGTTCTATCCCAACAACTTCACTGTGTCCTGAATGTTCTATCCAACACCTCACCGTGTCCTGAATGTTCTACTGAATGTTCTGTCCTAACATCTTCACCGTGTCCTGAATGTTCTATCCTTACAGATCACCATGTTCGAATGTTCTATCCTAACAATTTTCATCCCAACAACTTCACTGTGTCCTGAATGTTCATCATAACATCTCACTGTGTCCTGAATGTTCTGTCCTAACAGCTTCACGTGTCCTGAATGTTCGGTCTAACAGCTTCACCGTGTCCTGAATGTTCTATCCTAACAGCTTCAACGTGTCCTGAATGTTCTATCCTAACAGCTTCAACGTGTCCTGAATGTTCTATCCAACAGCTTCACCGTCCTGAATGTTCTGTCCTAACAGCTTCACCGTGTCCTGAAGTCTATCCTAACAGCTTCCAGTGTCCTGAATGTTCTATCCTAACAGCTTCACCGTGTCCTGATGTTCTATCCTAACAGCTTCACCGTGTCCTGAATGTTTCTACCCAACAGCTTCACCGTGTCTGAATGTTCTGTCCTAACATCTTCACCGTGTCTGAATGTTCTTATCTCATATCTTCCCCTTGTCCTGAATGTCTTATCCTAATATCTCACCTTGTCCTGAATGTTCTATCCCAACAACTTCACTGGTCCTGAATGTTTCATCCTAACATCTTCACCGTGTCCTTAATGTTCTATCCTAAAAATGTTCTATCCACCAACTTCCACCGTGTCCTGAATGTTTATCCTAACATCTTCACCGTGTCCTGAATGTTCTATCCTAACATCTTCACCTGTGTCAAACATCTTCACCGTGTCCTGAATGTTCTATCCTAACAGCTTCACCGTGTCCTGAATGTTCTATCCTTACAATGTTTTATCTAACAGCTTCACTGTGTCCTGAATATTCTATCCTACCATGTTTTCTAAACAACTTCACTTGTCCCTAAATGTTCTATCCTAACATCTTCACCATGTCCTGAATGTTCTATCCTAACATCTCATCACCGTGTCCTGAATGTTCTATCCTAACTCTTCACCGTGTCCTGAATGTTCTATCCTAACAGCTTCACCTGTCCTGAATGTTCTATCCTAACATCTTCACCGTGTCCTGAATGTTCTATCCTAACAGCTTCACTTGTCCTGAATGTCCTATCCTAATATTCTTCCACTTGTCCTGAAGTCTTATCTCTAATATCTTCACCTTGTCCTGAATGTTCTATCCTATCAGCTTCACCATGGTCCCAGAATGTTCTATCCTAATCAGCTTCACCATGTCCTGAATGTTCTATCCTACAGCTTCACCGTGTCCTAAATTTTCTATCCTAACAGCTTCCACCGTGTCCTGAATGTTCTATCCTATAGACTCAAAGTGTCCTGAATGTTCATCCTATCAGCTTCACCGTTGTCCTGAATGTTCTATCCTAAAATCTTCACCGTGTCCTGAATGTTCTGTCCTAACATCTTCACGTGTCCTGAATGTTCTGTCCTAAAATCTTCACCGTGTCTGAATGTTCTGTCCTAAAATCTTCACCGTGTCTGAATGTTCTATCCTAAAATCTTCACCGTTGTCCTGAAGTTCTGTCCTAACATCTTCACCGTGTCCTGAATGTTCTATCCTAACATCTTCACCGTGTCCTGAATGTTCTATCCTAACAGCTTCAATGTGTCCTTAATGTTCTATCCTAACAGCTTCACCGTGTCTGAATGTTCTATCCTAACGCTTCACCGTATCCTGAATATTCTATCCTAACATCTTCACCGTGTCCTGAATGTTCATCCTAACAGCTTCACCGTCCTAATGTTCTATCCTAAAAGCTTCACCGTGTCCTGAATGTTCTATCCTTACAATGTTCTATCCTAACAGCTTCACCGTATCCTGAATATTCTATCCTAACAATGTTCATCAACACTTCACTTTGTCCTAAATGTTCATTCCTAACATCTTCACCAGTGATGAATGTTCTATCCTAACATCTTCACCGTGTCCTGAATGTTCTATCCTAACAGCTTCACCTTGTCCTGAATGTTCTATCCTAACTCTTCACCTTGTCCTGAATGTCCTATCCTAATATTCACCTTGTCCTGAAGTCTTATCCTAATATCTTCACCGTGTCCTGAATGTTCTATCCTAACAGCTTCACTTGTCCTGAATGTCTATCCTAATATCTTCACCTTGTCCTGAATGTCTCCTAATATCTTCACCTGTCCTGAATGTACTATCCTATCAGCTTCACCATGTCCTGAATGTTCTATCCTATCAGCTTCACCATGTCCTGAATGTTCTATCCTAACAACTTCACCGTGTCTAAATTTCTATCCTAACAGCTTCACCGTGTCCTAAATGTTCTATTCCTAACAGCTTCACCGTGTCCTAAATGTTCTATCCTAAACAGCTTCGCCGTGTCCAGATGTTCTATCCTATCAGCTCACCGTGTTCTGAATGTTCTATCCTATCAGCTTCACGTGTCCTGAATGTTTTATCCTAACAGCTTCACCGTGTCCTGAATGCTTATCCTAACAATGTTCTATCCTAACAACTTCACCGGTGTCTGAATGTTTTATCCTAAACATCTTCACTGGTCCTGAATGTTCTATCCTAAAAACTTTACTGTGTCCTGAATGTTTATCCTAACATCTTCACCGTGTCCTGAATGTTTATCCTAACATCTTCACCGTGTCCTGAATGTTCTATCCTAACATCTTCACCGTGCCATGAATGTTCTATCCTAACAATGTTCTATCCCAACAACTTCACTGTGTCCTGAACGTTCTATCCTAACA
>JAACNH010002163.1:1456-45336 GCA_019447015.1 Hymenochirus boettgeri
TAGATAGATAGATAGATAGATAGATATAGATAGATAGCAGAGTTAGATAGATAGATAAATAGTAGTTAGATAGATAGATATCAGAGATAGATAAATAGATAGCAGTTAGTTAGATAGATAGATAGCAGAGTTAGATAGATAGATAAATAGCAGTTAGATAGATAGCAGAGTTAGATAGGTAGTAGAGTTAGATAGATAGATAGCAGTTACTTAGATAGATAGATAGATAGATAGCAGAGTTAGATAAACAGATATATAGATAGATAGATAGATAGATAGATAGATAGATAGCAGAGATAGATAGATAGCAGAGTTAGATAGATAGCAGAGTTAGATAGATAGCAGAGTTAGATAGATAGATAGATAGATAGATAGATAAGAACTTTTATTAAATCTCCCTGTATGTCTCCTTCATCAGGTAGCAGCTCCCGTTCGTCCTCTACCTGTAGGACTCCCAGCTATAGCACAAGCAATTGAAATGGAAGCGCACACTTATCCTCAGATTAAACTGTTTATTTTGTCACACAAACAAACAATGTTTCGGAGAGCACTATCAGGGTTATTCAATAAAAGTTCTTATCATTTAAAATGGTGCTAATTTCCCCCCAACCAATCAGATGTTAGCTTTCAAATGTTAAATAACATCTGATTGGTTGGGGCAAAATTAGCACCATTTTAAACGATAAGAACTTTTATTAAATCTCCCTGTATGTCTCCTTCATCAGGTATGTGTTGCGTGGGGTCAGATAAGGCGATAGGCATGGAGGTTTTATGCCCTAAAGGTATGACATTTGACAATATATTCAAACATCAGGATCTCTATGTAAAACTGTAGTTTTTCCCCTTATAGGCACCGCCATGTCGGTGGCTACTGGAACATTCCCATTAGTGGCACTGTGAGAACAGGTAGATAGCCTCAGTCTGTGATCAGCACAGGTCCTGACAACCCAATTTCACCACCACCTGAACTTACCACCAACCAGATTTCTCACGACAACCCATTTCAAACTCACTGCATGTTTTTACCAGAATCAACCCCTCATATCGAGTAACACCAAGAATTTTTTTGCAAAATGCATTCAACTAAGCAATTACAACAAAAGTATCTCACATTTGAAATGACCAAGTCTACAGTTTTAGTGACGTTTACTAATGCTGCATACCAAGATCGAATGTTGTTAGCAATATAGTTAGCACAAAAAGATTATTAGTAAAAAAAAGGTGAGACTGGTTGATTAGCATCTTACAAAATATATCCACGCACTTCAATGGGGTGTGTTAAAATATCTTTGTAAACCCTTACACCAGAATATCTAAGTGGAGAGTCTCAATTAAAATCAAATGGAGTGAATTTTTTTGCAAGCACACAGCAGTTACCCATTCATGGGGTGGTGAACAAGTTTTAACCTACCCCCAGGTTAAGTAATTATGTTTTCTCTATACCCTTCGAAAGTGGTGTGATACCATACATTACCAAATATCATTAAGTAATAAAAGGACTATTGTGATTGTGTGCCATGAGTTCATGCGCAGATACAGTGGGTATCTACGTTATAAAACATTCGGGGCACGTGACCCAGATGTTGGCAAAGTGCCCCCGAATGTTCTTCGCTGCATGTGCCCCCTGCAAGTGCCCGAAACTTCCGGATTTCCCGGCTGCGCGAAACTCTGGGAACGTCGCGCAGCCGGCGCACGCAATGACGTACACGCGCAATGGCCGGCGCGCCCTATGGTCACGAGCGCGCCGGCACGAGAGAGAGCTAGCTATCAGGGAGGAGATCCAGGGACAGATAAGTAGCAGTGCAGAGCCAGCCGATTAGATAGAGTAGATAAGCGATAAGCTAGAAATAGATAGATAGATAGATAGCAGTTTAGAGAGTAGAGATAGATAGATAGATAGATAGATAAGATAGGATAGATAGCAGTTAGATAGATAGATAGTGTTTGATAGTGATAGCAGAGTTAGATAGGTAGGTAGTTAGATAGACAGTTAGATAGATAGCAGGTTAGTTAGATAGATTAGATAGATAGATAGATAGATAGCAGTTAGTTAAATGGAATAGATAGCGAGAGTAGATAGATAGATAGATAGAGTAGATAGATAGATAGCAGAGAGTTAGATAGATAGATGCCAGAGTAGATAGATAGATAGATAGTAGGATAGATAGATAGCAGAGTCAGAAGATAGATAAATGCAGGTGTTAGATATATAGATAGATAGCAGAGTAGATAGATAGATGCAGTGTTAGATAGGTAGTTAGGTTAGATAGATTAGGATAGATAGATAGGAGATAGATAGCAGTTTACTTAGATAGATAGATAGCAGTTAGACTAGTAGATATATTGATAATAGATAGATAGATAGATAGCTGATTAGCAGGAGACTTAGATAGATAGACAGCAGTGTAGATAGATAGATGATAGATAGATAGATAGATAGCAGAGTAGATAGATAGATAAATAGCCAGTTAGATGAGATAGATAGATAGATAGCAGGTAGTTAGATAGCACGCAGATCAGATAGAGTAGATAGATAGCAGTTACTTAGATTGATAGATTAGCAGAGTTAGATAGGTAGATAGAGTTAGATAGATAGATAGATAGGATAGAGATAGATAGCAGCTAGAAGATATAGCATTAGATTGGATGATGTAGATAGCAGACTATAGATATGCATTAGATAGCAGATAGATAGCCGATACTAGATAGATCAGAGTAATAGCAGTAGAGAAGATAGATGAAATAGCATAGTAGATAGAATGTTAATGATAGATAATAGATAGATAGCAAAGTTAGATAGATAGCAGACGATAGTAGATAGATAGCTGTACTTAAGATTGATAGATAGCAGAGTTAGATAGATTAGATAATAGATAGATAGATAGTAGATACAGAGTGATAGATAGCAAAATTAGATGTATAGAGTAGATAGATAGGATAAAGCAGTTACTTAGATAGATAGATAGCAGAGTTAGATAGTAGTATGATAGATAGATAGAGCTAGATAGATAGCAGAGTTTTAGATAGATAGATAGATAGATATAGATAGATGCAGAGTAAGATAGATAAATAGAATAGTAGATAGATAGAGAGATAGCAGAGATAGATAGATAGATAGATAGATAGATAGCAGTTAGTTAGATAGATAGCATAGTGATAGATAGATAAAAATGAGCAGTTAGATAGATAGCCAGAGTTTTAGGATAGATAGATATATTAGCAGTTGAGATAGATAGCAGAGTTAGATAGATAGATTAAATAGCAGTTAGATAGATGCAGAGTAGATAGACTAGATAGCAGTTAGATAGAAGATAGGTAGATAGCAGATAGATAGATAGATAGAAGCAGTTATTGAGATAGATAGATAGCAGAGGTAGATAAGATAGATAGATAGATAGATAGCAGAGTTAGGATAGGTAGTAGAGTTTAGATAGATAGTAGCAGTTACGAGATAGATAGATAGATAGATAGCAGAGTTAGAAGATAGAAGAGAGATAGATAGATAGCAGAGATAGATAGATAGAGAGTTTAGATAGGATAAGCAGAGTTAGATAGATAGCAGAGTTAGTAGATAGATAGCGAGTTAGATAGATAGTATAGAATAGCAGAGTTGATAGATTAGATAGAGATAGTAGATAGAGAGATAGATAGCCGTTAATAGATAGAGAGACACAGAGAAATAGACAAGAGCAGGGCAGATATAAGAGGATAGATAGACACAGAGAGAGAGAGGGACAGATAGAGAGAGACAGGGAGCAGAGGTCCATGTAGAAGGTACAAGAATTCATCGCATGGCCAAAGGTGGTGGGCAAGCATCTGATTCTACAACTGAACATCCGACAATAAGTTTAAAATGGCCCAAAATTCTACCAGCCTATAACGAAAATTGCCAGTTTACTGTGTCTTTGTCTCTCTGTTCCAAACTCTAGATCTCTACTCTGTCTGTCAGAGATCAGTTGCAGATCAGTGCGTAGATCTACGTAAAAACATTCGGGGCCTGTGACCCAGATGTTTGGCAAAAGTGCCCGATGTTTTCGTGCTGTGCCACCTGCAGTGCCCCGAACGTCCGGATTTCCCGGCGGCGCGAACCTTCTGGGAACGTCGCGCAGCCAGGCGCACCAATGACGTCACGGCACAATTGCCGGATGCGCCGATGTCACGGCGCGCCGGCGCCGAGGAGAGAGAGAGCTATCAGGGGGGGAATCAAGGGACAGAAGGTAGCAGTGCCGAGCCAAGCCAGATTGAGATAGCTAGATAGCAGATAGATGATAGATAATAGCTAGCAGTTAGCTAGTAGATGAGATAGATAGATAGCGTTAGATAGATAGATAGATAGTAGTTAGATAGTAGATAGGCAGAGTTAGATAGGTTAGTAGGAGTTAGATAGATAGCAGTTAGATAGAAGCAAGTTAGATAGATAGCTAATAGCCAGTACTTAAGGATAGATAGCAGGAGTAGATGATAGATAGATAAATAGATAGCAGAGTTAGATAGATAGCAGAGTTAGATAGATAGATAGATAGATAGAAGCAAGAGTCAGATAGCTAGATAAATTAGCAGTTAGATATATAAGATGATAGCAGAGTTAGATAGATAGATAGACAGAGTTAGTATAGGTAGTAGAGGTAGATGAGGTAGATAGAGATAGATAGCAGTTACTTAGATAGTAGATAGCAGTTTAGATAGAGTAGATAGATAGTAATAGATAGATAGATCAGACTAGCTAGATATTGACGAGATAGCAGTGTTAGTAGATAGATGAGATAGATAGATAGCCAGAGTTGATAGATAGATAAATAGCAGTAGATAGATAGATAGATAGATAGATAGATAATAGCGAGGAGATTAGATAGATAGCAGACAGATAGATAGATAGATAGCAGTTACTTAGATTGATAGATAGCAGAGTAGATAGGTAGTAGAGTAGATAGGATAGACGATAGATAGATAGTAGAGATAGGATAGCGTTACTAGATAGCTAGATAGCAGTATGATAGATCGATAGATGATAGATAGCGAGATACTTAGATAGATAAAAGACAGTGTTAGATAGATAGATAGATAGACTTAGATAGCAGGTTAGATAGAAGATAGATTAAATAGCGTACGATAGATAGATCAGATAGCAGAGTAGATAGATTAGCAGACAGATAAGATAGAATATAGATAGCAGTTACTTAGATTGATAAATAGCAGAGGTAGTAGATAGAAGATAGATAGATAGCAGAGTTAGATTAGATGCAGAGTTAGAGAGGTAGTAGAGTTAGATAGAGTAGATAGCAGTTATTAGATAGATAGTAGCAGAGTAGAAGATAGATAGATAGATAGAAGATAGCAAGAAGTTTAGATAGATAGATAGATATAGATAGATAGCAGAGTTAGATAGTAGATAAATAGTTGTAGTAGATGATAGATAGATAGATAGCGAGAGAGATAGATAGAAGATAGCAGTAGGATAGATAGATAGAGAGTAGAAGTATAGATAATAGCAGTACTGAGATAGGTAGATAGCAGAGTTAGACATATAGATATATAGCACGGTAGATAGATAGTAACAGAGTGGTGATAGATAGATAAATAGCAGTTAGATAGATCAGCGAGAGTAGATAATAGACAGCTGTAGATAGATAGATAGGGTAGATAGCAGAGTAGATAGATAGATAGCAGTTAGTTACTTAGATAGATAGTAGGCAGACGTTAGATAGATAGATAAGATTAGATAGATAGATAGAAGCAGAGTTAGATAGGTAGTAGAGTGATAGATAGATAGAAGCAGGTAACTTAGATAGATAGAAGATGAGATTAGATAGATAGCAGAGTTAGATGATAGAAGGAGATAGATAGTAGATAGCAGAGATAGATAGATAGCAGAGTTTTAGATAGATAGCAGAGTTGAGATAGAGAGCCAGAGTTAGATAGATAGATGCAAAGTTAGATAATGCAGAGTTAGATAGATAGAGATAGGATAAGATAGATAGATAGATAGAGAGTCGATAGATAGATAGATAGCTAGATAGATAGATAGATAGAGCTAGATAGATAGATGAAGAGAGTTAGATAGATAGAAGATAGATGATAGAAGTAGATAGATAGATAGACAGATAGATAGTAGATAGCATAGATAGCAGAGTTAGTAGATAGATAGATAGATAGATAGATATATAGATAGATAGATAGATAGAGTAGATAGATAGATAGATAGATAGCAAGCAGAGTAGATAGATCAGCAGTTACATAGATAGAGAGACACAGGAAATGACAAGAATTAGAGGCGTAGATATATAGACAGAGGATGAGTATATAAGAGAGAGGGACAGATATGAGATAGACAGGGGCAGCGGTCATGTAGAAGGGTACAAGAATTGTCTCCCTGGCCAAGGTGTGGGCAAGCATTTCTGACTACAAATGAAACAGCAATAAGTTTTAAATGACCAAAATTTCTACCAGCATATACACGAAAATGCAGTTTACTAGTGTCTTTGTTGTCTCTCTGTCCAACTCTCTGACTCATCTGTTGTCAGGATCAGTGCAGATCAGTGGCGTATCTACGTTAAAACATGGGGCACGTGCCACCAGATGTGTTGGTCAAGTTTGCCCGAATGTTTTCGTGCCGTGCCCCTGCAAGTGCCCGAAACTTCACGGAGTTCGGCTGACGCGAACACTCTGGGAACGCCGCGCACCGGCGACGCAATGATGTCAGCACAATGCGGCGCGCCTGATGTCACGAGCGCGCCGGCGCGAGAGAGAGAGCTATCAGGGGGGAATCAGGGACAGATAGTAGCAGTGGGAGAGCCAAAGCCAGATTAGATAGATAGATAGGCAGATAGATAGATAGATAGATAGATAGCAGTTGAGAAGATAGATAGTAGATAGATAGATAGATAGCAGTTAGACTAGAGATAGATAGATAGAGTTAGATAGAAGATACGCAGAGTTAGATAGGTAGTAGAGTTAAGATAGATAGCAGTAGGGTAGATAGCGTTAGATAGTAGATAGTATCGTGTACTTAGATGGAGATAGCAGAGTTAGATAGATAGATAGATAGATAGATGATAGATGAAGATAGATAGATAGATAGAAGCAGTTAGATAGATAGCAAGTTAGATAGATAGATAGAAGATAGGCAGAGTCAGTAGATAGATAAATAGCAGTTAGATAGATAGATAGATAGATAGATAGCAGAGTTAGATAGATAGATAGCAGAGTTAGATAGGTAGTAGAGTTAGATAGATAGATAGATAGATAGATAGAGATAGATAGCAGTTACTTAGATAGATAGATAGCAGTTAGATAGATAGATTGATAGATAGATAGATAGCAGAGTACTTAGATAGATAGTAGCAGTGTTGATGTTAGATTAGAGATAGATGAGATAGATAGATAGATAGATAGATAGATTAGTAGATAGATAGATAGATAGGATAGCAGGTTAGATAGATAGTTAAATAGCAGTTAGTAGATAGATAGCAGAGTTAGATAGATAGATAGATAGTATGAGATAGATAGATAGAAGATAGCAGAGTCACATAGATAGATAATATAGCAGTGAGATATAACATAGCAGTAGATGAGAGTAGATAGATACATAGTGAGAGTAGGATATAGTAGAGTTAGAAAGATAGATAGAGATAGATAGCAGTTACTTAGATAGATAGATAGCAGTTAGATAGAATGATATATTGATAGATAGATAGATAGATAGATAGATAGATAGCAGATACTTAGATGTAGATACGCAGTGTAGATAGATAGAGAGATAGCTAGCAGAGTTAGATAGAAGCTAAATAGCGTTAGATAGATAGATAGGATCGATAACAGAGTTAGATAGATAGGACAGAAAGATAGAGATAGATAGCAGTTACTTAGTTGATAGATAGCAGACGTTAGATATGGTAGTGGGGGAGGTTAGATGAGATAGATAGATAGATACGAGATAGATAGCGTTAGATAGATAGAAGATTGCAGAGATAGCAGAGTACTTAGTAGATAAATAGCAGTGTTAGATAGAATAGATAGATAGATAGATTGAGATAGATTAGATAGATAGCAGAGTAGATAGATAGACTAATAGCAGTTAGATAGATAGATAGATAGATAGATAGATAGATAGATAGCAGAGTTAGATAGATAGCAGACACGTAATAGATAGATAGATAGCAGTTAACTTAGATGATAGATAGCAGAGTGATAGATAAAGATAGATAGATTGATAGATAGATAGATAGATAGATAGATAGACAGAGTTAGATAGAATAGCAGAATTAGATAGGGTAGTAGAGTTGGATAGAGAGATAGCGCAGTTACTTAGATAGATAGATAGCAGAGTTAGATAGATATATTATAGCAGTTTAGATAGATAGATAGACTAACAGAGCTAGATAAGATAGATAAATAGCAGTTAGATAGATAGCAGAGGAGTAGATAGGATAGCAGTTAGATAGATAGAGTAGGTAGATAGAGTATAGATAGATAGAAATAGATAGCAGTTATTAGATAGATACGATAGATAGCAGAGTTAGGATAGAAGATTAGATAGCAGAGTTAGGAGTAGAGTAGATAGATAGATAGATAGGCAAGTTACTCAGATAGATAGATAGATAGATAGATAGCCAGAGTTAGATAGATAGATAGATAGATAGATAGATGATAGATAGTAGATAGTAGATAGATAGATAGATAGCAGAGATAGATTAGATAGCAGAGTTAGTAGATAGCAGAGTTGATAGATAGATAGCCAGAGTTAGATTAGATAGATAGATAGATAGATAGATAGAAGATAGATAGATAGCAGAGTTAGATAGATAGATAGATAGAAGATAGCAGAGATAGATAGCAGTTACATAGATAGAGAAGGACACAGAGAAAAGACAAGAAGCAGAGGGCAGATATATAGAGATAGATATAAGAGAGAGGAGAGAGGGACAGATAGAGAAGAACAGGGGCAGAGGTCCCTGTAGAAGGTACAAAATGTCTCCCTGGCCAAAGGTGTGGGCAAGCATCTGACTCCACGAAGACAGCAGCAATAAGTTTAAAATGACAAATTTCTACCGCATATAACGCAACTTGCCAGTTTACTGTGTCTTGTGTATCTCTGTCCAACTCTTGATCTCTATCTCTGTCGGTCAGAGATCAGTGCAGATCAGTGGCGCGTATCTACGTTAAAACATTCGGGCACAAGTGCCCAGAGTTGGCACAAGTGCCCCGAAGTTTTCGCTGCCTGTGCCCCTGCAAGTGCCCAGAACTTCCGGATTTCCAGGCTGCGACGGGAACCTCTGGACGACGCGCGCCGGCGCACGCAATGACGTCACGCAACAATGCCGGACGCCGACGATTGTCACGAGCGCGCCGGCGCGAGATGAGAGGCTATTCCAAGGGGAGGGGAACCAGGGACAGATAGTAGCAGTGCAGAGCAAGCAAGTTAGATAGATAGATTAGCAGTAGATAGCTAGCTAGATAGCAGTTGATAGATAGATAGATAGAAAGAAAGATAGCAGTTAGATAGATGAAGATAGTAGTAGATAGATAGATACGCGAGTTAGATAGGTAGTAGGTAGGATAGATAGCAGTTGAAGATAGCAGTTAGATAGATAGAAGCAGTACTAGATGGATTGATGCAAGTTAGCTAGTAGATAGATAGGGATAGACAGAGTTAGATAGGTAGTTAGAGTTAGATAGATAGGATAGTAGATTAGAGATAGATAGGCCAGTTACTTAGATAAGATAATAGCAGTTACGAAGATAGATGATAGATAGATAGATAGCAGATACTTAGATAGATAGATAGAGTGTTAGATAGATAGTAGATAGTAGATAGATAGATAGATAGATAGATAGCAGGTTAGATAGATAGATAAATAGAGTTAGATAGATAGATAGATAGTGCCAGAGTTAGAGTAGATAGAGACAGATGAAGATAGATAGCAGTTACTTAGATTGATAGATAGCAGAGTTAGATAGTAGATAGATAGATTAGATAGATAGCAGAGTTAGATAGATTAGCAGAGTTAGATAGTAGTAGAGTTAGGATAGATAGATAGATAGATAGCAGTTACTTAGATAGATAGATAGCAGAGTTAGATAGATAGATAGATAGATAGATAGATAGATAGATAGATAGCAGAGTTAGATAGATAGCAGAGTTAGATAGGTCAGTAGAGTTAGATAGATAGATAGATAGCGTTACTTAGATTGATAGATAGAGAGTTAGATAGATGCTATAGATAGATAGAAGATAGATAGATAGATAGATAGCAGAGTTAGATAGATAGCAGAGTTAGATAGGTAGTAAAGTTAGATAGATAGATAGATAGATAGATAGCAGTTACTTAGATATATAGATAGCAGAGTTAGATAGATAGATAGCAGAGTTAGATAGATAGATAGATAGATAGATAGATAGATATAGATAGATAGCAGAGTTAGATAGTGGAAATAGTAGTTAGAAGATAGATATCAGAGATAAAATAGATAGCAAGTTAGTTAGATAGATAGATGCAGAGTAGATAGATAGATAAATAGCAGTTAGATAGATACAGAGTTAGATAGATAGATGATAGATAGATAGATAGTGATAGATAGCAGAGTTTAAGATAGATAGAATAGCAGTTTAATAGATAGATAAACAGAGTTAGATAGATAGATAAATAGCAGTAGATAGATAGCAGAGTTAGATAGATAGATAGATAGCAGATTAGAAGATAGATAGCAGTTAGTTGATAGTAGATAGCAGAGTTAGATAGATAGATAGATAGATAGATAGATAGATAGATAGATTAGATAGATAGCAGAGTTAGATAGGTAGTAGAGTTAGATAGATAGATAGCAGTTGACTAGATAGAGTTAGATAGATAGATAGATGCAGAGTTGGATAAACAGATATATAGTAAGATAGATAGATAGATAGATAGATAGCAGAGATAGATAGATGCAGAGTTAGATAGATAGCCAGAGTTAGATGGAATAGCAGAGTTAGATAGATAGATAGACAGAGAGTTAGATAGATAGCAGACTTAGATAGATAGATAGCTAGCAGAGATAGATAGATAGATGTAGATAGATAGATAGATAGATAGATAGATAGATAGATAGATAGTTAGAAGATAGAGCAGATAGATAGAAGATGATAGATAGTAGAAGATAGATAGATAGATAGCAGAGTTAGATAGATAGCAGAGTTAGATAGGAGGAGTTAGTATAGATAGATAGATAGCAGTTACAGATGATAGATAGCAGAGTTGATAGATAGATAGATAGATAGATAGATAGATAGATAGATAGCAGAGTTAGCTAGATAGCAGCGGTTTTAGTAGGTAGTAGAGTTAGATAGATAGATAGATAGCAGTCTACTAGATAGATAGATAGCAGAGTTAGATAGATATGATACAGAGTAGATAGATAAAATGATAGATATAGATAGCTGCAGAGTTAGAAGATAGATTAAATAGTAGTTAGATAGATAGATAGCAGAGAAGATAGATCGATAGATAGCAGGTTAGTTAGATAGATGATAGCAGAGTTAGATAGATAGTAAATAGAGCAGTTAGGTAGATAGCGCGAGTTAGATAGATAGAAGATAGATAGATATATAGCAGAGTAGATAGAAGATATATAGCAGTTGGATAGATAGATACAGAGGCAGAGAGGATAGATAGATAGATAGATAGGATAATAGCAGTTAGATTAGGATAGCAGAGTTAGATAGATAGATAGATAGCAGATAGTATAGATAGATAGCAGTACTTAGGTAGATAATAGCAGAGTCTAGATAGAATAGAATAGATAGATAGATAGCAGAGTCAGGAGAAAGTAGTAGAGTTAGATAGATAGATAGCAGTTACGTAGATAGATAGATAGATAGATAGGATAGTAGATGAGAAGATAGATAGATAGATTGATAAGCCAGAGTTGAGATAAATAGATAGATAGATAGATAGATAGAATAGATAGTAGATAGAATAGATGAAGATAGATAGATAGCAGAGATAGATAGATAGCAGAGTTAGATAGATAGCGAGGATTAGAGAGTTAAGATAGTAGAGTTAGATAGATAGTACGAGTAGATTAGACTAGATAGCAGAGTTAGATAGAGATAGATAGAAGATAGATAGATAGGAGTTAGATAGATAGATAGAAGATAGATAGATAGCCGAGTTAGATTAGATAGATGAGATAGATAAGATTAGATAGATAGATTAGATAGATAGATAGCATAGAAGATAGATAATAGATAGATAGAAGTAGATAGATAGATAGCCAGAGTTAGATAGATAGATTAAATAGCAGTTAGCATAGATAGATAGCAGAGTTAGATAAGATCGATAGTAGGATAAGATAGTAGATAAGATAGATAGATAGATAGCAGGAGTCACATAGATAGATAAATAGCAGTAGATATATAGATAGATAGCAGAGTTAGATAGATAGATGCAGAGTTAGATAGGTGAGTAGAGTTAGAAAAGATAGATCTGATGATAGATAGCATTGACTTAGATAGATGAGTAGCCGGTTAGATAGAATGATATATTGATAGATAGATAGATAGATAGATAGATAGCAGGATTACTTAGATAGATAGATAGCAGTGTTGATGATAGCGAATAGCAGAGTTAGATAGATAGATAAATAGCAAGTCGTAGATAGATAGATGATAGATCAGCAGAGTTAGATAGATAGCAGACAGAAGATAGATAGTAGGGGCACAAAGACTTAGAGTTGAAGATAGCAGAGTTAGATAGGTAGGAGAGTTAGATAGATAGATGATAGATAGATAGAGATAGATAAGCAGTTAGATAGATAGATAGATTGCATAGAAGCAAGATACTTAGAAGATAGATAAATAGCAGGTTAGTTAGATAGATAGATAGATAGTGAGCAGAGTTGAGTAGATAGATAAAATAAGCCAGTAGATAGATAGATAGAATAGATAGATAGATAGATAGATGATAGATGCCAGAGTTATAGATAGCGACAGATAGTAGACTAGATATCTGTAGCATAACTTAGATGATAGATAGCAGAGTTAGATAGATAGAGAGTAGATAGATAAGATAGTATAGATACAGATTGCAGATAGATAGGTAGCAGATTAGATAGGTAGTAGAGTTAGATAGATAGATAGCAGTTACGTAGATAGATAGATAGCAGAGTAGATAGATATATATAGACAGTGAGATAGATAGAAGATAACAGAGCTGCATAGATAGATAAAATAGCAGTAGATAGAGTAGCAGAGTTGATCGATAGATAGCCAGTTAGATAGATAGATGGTAGATAGCAGTTGATAGATAGATAGATAGATGATAGCAGTACTTAGAAATAGTAGCAGAGTTAGATAGAGTAGATAGATAGAAGGTTAGGTAGAGAGGTAGATAGATAGATAGAAGCCAGTACTCAGATAGATAGATAGATAGATAGATAGCCAGAGTTTAGATAGATAGATGCTAGATAGATAGATAGATAGAATAGATAGACTAGATAGATAGATAGCAGAGATAGAGTAGTAGCAGAGTTAGATAGGGATAACAAAGGCAGGAGTTAGATAATAGATAGCAGAGTAGCTAGTAGATAGTAGATGAGATAGAAGCATAGATAGATAGCGAGAGTGGTTAGATAGATAGATAGATAGATAGATAGATAGCAGAGATAGATAGCAGTTACCTAAGATAGAGAGACACAGCGAAATAGACAAGAAGCGAGGAGACAGATATATAGAGATTTAGATATACAGAGAGAGAGAGAGGGCCAGATAGAGATAGACAAGGGGCAGACGGTCCATGTAGAAGGTACAAGAATGTCTCACCTGGCCAAAGGTGATGGGCAAGCATCTGACTACAACATAACACAGAAATAAGTTTAAAATGACCAAATTTTACCAGCTATAACGAAATTGCCAGCCAGTACTGTTGTCTTGTGTCTCTTGTCCAACTCTTGATCTCTATCTCTGTCGTCAGAGATCAGTGCAGATCAGTGGGTATCATTACGTTAAAACATTCGGGGCACGTGCCCCAGATGTTTGGCAAAGTGCCCCGAATGTTTTCGCTGCCGTGCCCCCTGCAAGGCCCCTACGAAATCCGATTTCCCGGCTGCGCGAACCTCTGGGAACGCCGCGCAAGCCGGCGCACGCAATGACGTCACGCACAATGCCGGCACGCGATGTCACGAGCGCGCCGGCGCGAGAGAGGGAGAGCTATCAGGGAGGGAATCCAGGGACAGAAGGTAGCAGTGCAGAGCCAAGCCAGATAGATAGATAGATAGCAGATAGATAGATAGATAGATAGCAGAGTAGATAGATAGATAGATAGGATAGATAGCAGTTAGTAGATAGATAGAAGTAGTTAGATAGATAGATAGCAGTTAGATAGGTAGTAGGTAGAAGATAGCAGTTAGATAGATAGCGTTAGATAGATAGATAGCAGTTACTTAGATGGATAGATAGCCAGAGTTAGATAGATAGATAGATAGATAGATAGATAGATAGATAGCAGAGTTAGATAGGTAGTAGAGTTAGATAGATAGATAGATAGATAGAGATAGATAGCAGTTCTTAGATAGATAGATAGCAGTTAGATAGATAGATTGATAGATAGATAGATAGAACAGTACTAGATAGATAGATAGCAGTGTTAGATAGATAGATAGATAGATAGATAGATAGATAGATAGATAGCAGAGTTAGATAGATAGATAAATAGCAGTTAGATAGATAGACAGATAGCAGAGTTAGATAGATAGCAGACAGATAGATAGATAGATAGCAGTTACTTAGATTGATAGATAGCAGAGTTAGAAGATAGATAGATAGATAGATAGATAGCAGAAGGGTTAGATAGATAGCAGAGTTAGATAGGTAGTAGAGTTAGATAGATAGATAGATAGATAGCAGTTACTTAGATAGATAGATAGCAGAGTTAGATAGATAGATAGATAGATAGATAGATAGATAGATAGATAGCAGAGTTAGTAGTAGATAGCAAGTTAGATAGGTAGTAGAGTAGATAGATAGATAGATAGCAGTTACTTAGATTGATAGATAGCAGAGTTAGATAGATAGATAGATAGATAGATAGATAGATAGATAGATAGATAGATAGATAGATAGATAGCAGAGTTAGATAGATAGCAGAGTTAGATAGGTAGTAAAGTTAGATAGATAGATAGATAGATAGCAGTTACTTAGATTTATAGATAGCAGAGTTAGATAGATAGATAGCAGAGTTAGATAGATAGATAGATAGATAGATAGATAGATAGATAGTATAGATAGATAGCAGAGTTAGATAGATAGATAAATAGTAGTTAGATAGATAGATATCAGAGATAGATAAATAGATAGCAGTTAGTTAGATAGATAGATAGCAGAGTTAGATAGATAGATAATAGCAGTTAGATAGATAGCAGAGTTAGATAGATAGATGATAGATAGATAGGATAGATAGATAGCAGAGTTAGATAGATAGATACATAGCAGTTAGATAGATAGATTAACAGAGTTAGATAGATAGATAAATAGCAGTTAGATAGATAGCAGAGTTAGATAGATAGATAGATAGCAGATAGATAGATAGATAGCAGTTACTTAGATAGATAGATAGCAGAGTTAGATAGATAGATAGATAGATAGATAGATAGATAGATAGCAGAGTTAGATAGGTAGTAGAGTTAGATAGATAGATAGCAGTTACTGTAGATAGATAGATAGATAGATAGCCAGAGTTAGATAAAACGATATTAGGATAGATAGATAGATAGATAATAGATATGCAGAGTAGATAGAATAGCAGGAGTTAGATAGATAGCAGAGTTAGATAGATAGCAGAGTTAGATAGATAGATAGATAGATAGATAGATAAGAACTTTTATTAAATCTCCCTGTATGTCTCCTTCATCAGGTATAACTCACACAATGACCCCCTCCACCTTAAATAGACCAGTGATCAAACAAGGCTCCTCCATTTCCTCAGTGGAAGGGGATTAATGTAAACATCAAGTGCAATAATAATACACATTATGTAATAACAACGTGTCCATTCTGTATCAGTCCAATACACATATAGTGTCCAACTTCATCAATAAGTGAATTTTCTGTATATAAGGAAAACACTTCTTGGTGAGTGGCCTTGATCTTTCCATATTCCTTTGGCTGTGAAATAAAAGATAAAAAATGCATTATAAGGTACAGTGTGTTCAATATAAACAAAGTTTTTGGGATTGTATTGTTTCTTTTTAACGATCTAAAGATAATAACAAGTTTCTGATTCTGTTTATTCCACTAGGTGGCAACATCATACTTTTCAAAGCCGAAAAAGGTTTTGTACATTGTATCTAAATTCAATGTCAAAGATAGATAGATAGATAGATAGCAGAGTTAGATAGATAGATACATAGCAGTTAGATAGATAGAACAGAGTTAGATAGATAGATAAATAGCAGTTAGATAGATAGCAGAGTTAGATAGATAGATAGATAGCAGATAGATAGATAGATAGCAGTTACTTAGATAGATAGATAGCAGAGTTAGATAGATAGATAGATAGATAGATAGATAGATAGATAGATAGATAGCAGAGTTAGATAGGTAGTAGAGTTAGATAGATAGATAGCAGTTACTTAGATAGATAGATAGATAGATAGCAGAGTTAGATAAACAGTATAATAGATAGATAGATAGATAGATAGATAGATAGAGAGATTAGAAGATAGCCAGGAGATAGATAGCAGAGTAGATAGTAGACCGAGTTAGATAGATAGATAGCAGAGTTAGATAGATAGCAGAGTTAGATAGATAGATAGCTAGCAGAGATAGATAGATAGATAGTTAGATAGATAGATAGATAGATAGATAGATAGATAGATAGCAGAGATAGATAGATAGATAGATAGATAGAAGATAGATATAGATAGATAGATGATAGATAGATAGCAGAGTAGGATAGATAGCAGAGTTAGATAGGTAGTAGAGTTAGATAGATAGATAGATAGATAGCAGTTACTTAGATTGATAGATAGCAGAGTTAGATAGATAGATAGATAGATAGATAGATAGATAGATAGATAGCAGAGTTAGATAGATAGCAGCGTTAGATAGGTAGTAGAGTTTAATAGATAGATAGATAGCAAGTTACTTAGGATAGATAGTGCAGAGTTAGATAGATAGATAGAAGCAGATGTTAGATAGATAGATAGATATAGATAGATTAGCAGAGTTAGATAGATTAGAAATAGTAGTTAGATAGATAGATAGCAGAGATAGATAGATAGATAGATAGCAGTTAGTTAGATAGATAGATAGCAGAGTTAGATAGATAGAAAATAGCAGTTAGATAGATAGCAGAGTTAGATAGATAGATAGATAGATAGATAATAGCAGAGTTAGATAGATAGATATAGCAGTTAGATAGAAGATAACAGAGTTAGATAGATAGATAGATAGATAGATAGATAAATAGCAGTTAGATAGATAGCAGAGTTAGATAGTAGATAGATAGCAGATAGATAGATAGATAGCAGTTACTTAGGTAGATAGATAGCAGAGTTAGATAGATAGATAGATAGATAGATAGCAGAGTTAGATAGGTAGTAGAGTTAGATAGTAGAGTAGCAGTTCTTGATAGATCGATAGATAGATAGATAGATAGATAGATAGTGATAGATAGATAGATAGATAGATAGATAGATAGATAGATAGATACGATAGCAGAGTTAGATAAATAGATAGATAGATAGATAGATAGATAGATAGATAGATTAGATAGATAGAAAGTATGATAGATAGATAGATAGATAGCAGAGTTGATAGATAGCAGAGTTAGTAGATAGCAGAGTTAGAGATAGCAGAGTTGATAGATAGTAGGTTAGATAGATAGATAGCAGAGAGTTAGATAGATAGCAGAGTTAGATAGATAGATAGATAGATAGAGAGTATATAGATAGATAGATAGATAGATAGATAGATAGGCAGAGTAGATAGATAGATAGATAGATAGATAGATAGATAGATAGATAGATAGATAGATAGATAGATAGATAGATAGCAGAGTTAGATAGATAGATAGATAGATAGATAGATAGATAAATAGATAGATAGATAGATAGAGAGAGAGAGAGAGAGATAGATAGATAGATAGATAGATAGATAGATAGATAGATAGATAGATAGATAGATAGATAGCAGTTAGATAGATAGATAGCAGAGATAGATAGATAGCAGAGTTAGATAGAAGAGTAGATAGCAGGTTAGATAGATAGCAGAGTTAGTAGATAGTTAGAGATAGTAGCAGAGTTAGATAGATAGCAGAGTAGATGTAGATATGATAGATAGATCAGAGATAGATAGAGAGATAGATAGATAGAGAGATTAGATAGAGAGTAGATAGATAGATAGATAGATAGATAGAGAGTTAGATGATGATAGATAATAGAAGATAGAAGCTAGATAGATAGATAGTAGATAGATAGATAGATAGGAGATAGATAGATAGATAGCAGGTTAGATAAATAGATAGATAGAAATAGATAGATAGATAGATAGATAGATAGATAGCAGAGATAGATAGATAGCCCAGAGTAGATAGATAGCAGAGTTAGATAGATAGCAGAGTGCAGATAGCTAAGAGAGTAATAGATAGAGCAGAGTTAGATAGATAGCGAGTTAGATAGATAGATAGATAGCATAGATAGCTTAGATAGATTAGATGAAGATTAGATAGATAGATAGATAGCAGAGTTAGATAGAAGTAGATAGATAGATAGATAGATAGTTAGATAGATAGATAGATAGATAGATAGATAGATAGATAGCTAGAGTTAGATTTAGATAGATAGATAGATAGATAGATAGAAGATAGATAGATAGATAGATAGATAGATAGAAATAGATAGATAGATAGATAGATTAGATAGCAGAGTTAGATAGATAGATAGATAGCGAGAACGATAGATAAGATAGCAGAGTTAGATAGATAGCAGGAGTTAGATAGATAGCAGAGTTAGATAGATAGATAGATAGCTAGGTTAGATAGCTAGCAGAGTTTAGATAGATAGATAGAGAGATAGATAGATAGATAGATTAGAGAGTAGATAGATAGATAGATAGATAGATGATAGAAGATAGATAGAAGATAGATAGATAGCAATAGAAAAGATAGCAGAGTTTGATAGATAGATAGATGATAGATAGATAGATAGATAGATAGATAGCTAGATAGATGTAGATAGATAGATAGATAGATAGATAGATAGATAGATAGGCAAGAGTTAGATAGATAGATTAGAGACGATAGAGAGAGAGATAGATAGATAGATAGATAGATAGATAGATAGATAGATAGAGATAGATAGATAGATAGATAGATAGATAGCAGAGTTAGATAGATAGATAGATACGTAGATAGATAGATAGATAGATAGATAGATAGATAGATAGCAGAGATAGCAGGATAGCAGAGTAGATAGATAGCAGTTACATAGATAGAGAGACACAGAGAGATAGACAAGAGAAGCAGAGGCAGATATATAGATAGAGATAGATATACAGAAGAGGAGAGAGGAGAGATAGATTATACAGAGAGAGAGAGGGACAGTAGAGTAGACAGGGGCAGAGGTCCCTGTAGAAGGTGCAAGAATGTCTCCCTGGCCAAAGGTGGGGCAAGCATCTGACTACAACTGAAAACAGCAGGAAGTTTAAAATGACCAAATTTCAACCAGTATATAATGAAATTGCCAGTTTTAATGCGTCTTTGTTGTCTCTTGTCCAACTCTCTGATCTCTATCTCTGTCTGTCTATTTCAACTGTCTTTTGTCTGTTATATCACATCGGGCTGTGTGTCTATGTTTGTGGTTGTCATACTGTCTGTATCTTTTTGCCAATCTCTATTAAGTACATAGTGGTGTTGGCCTAATTGGGGCGGGAAGGGGGCGTGGCCTAAAATGCGCTTCGTGCGGCGCATGGAGTGCCCAAAAGTGCCCCATATCTTCTTAGACCCTAGATACGCCCTGTTGCAGAGTACATTTGAGGGTATACCCAACCTTTACATGTAAAATAAAAGATGTTTTTTAATTCAAATATTTTTAGTTCTTCTCTTTTTTGGGACCGATCTCTTTCCACAGTTTTTAAGCTAGAGATTTGAACTTTGGTACAAATGTTAGGAAATATTGTCTGCCATCTTTCAATTAAAGGTCATGTTCACCCCTCAAGTAAAAAATTATTATAGGTAAGTTGCATCTTAAAATTATCCACCTCCTCTCAAGATTTTAGATTTTCCAAACATACCCTCATCACTAGAACATTTCATCAAATTTGACCCTACGCTGTAAGGTGGCGGGAAAGTGTTGTATTTTATTTTGGTACATTTATTAGGAGGCTAAACCATATCTCCAGGGATTATAAAATGATGAATATGAATTTTTCTATGGAATGTATAATTAGGTAACTTCTCAAACTGTTATACCATCAGTATGGTGATAATGCCCCTATATTAAAGGAAGCATCTTTAGGGGAAAAAAATGTAGTTTCCCAAACACTTTACTTCATTCAGTATCTGCCCGAATAATTTTCCAATTATCACTCACTGACTTCATTAGAGTGGGATATAAAGGTGGTCTATAACCAGTATGTTGGCTTAGGCACTCCTTGTTGGCAACGTGCCACCAAAGTTGAAGGTGCAGCTCCCGTTGTCCTCTACCTGTAGGACTCCCAGCTATAGCACAAAGCAATTGAAAGAAGCGCACACTTATCCTCAGATTAAACTGTTTATTTTGTCACACAAACAAAACAATGTTTCGGAGAGCACATCAGGGTTATTCAATAAAGTTCTTATCATTAAAATGGTGCTAGATTTACCCCCAACCAATCAGATGTAGCTTTCAAATGTTAAATAACATCTGATCTGATTGGTTGCAAAATTGCACCATTTTTTGAAACTCTCCGAAACATTGTTTGTTTGTGTGACAAAATAAACAGTTTAATCTGAGGATAAGTGTGCACTTCCATTTCAATTGCTTGTGCTATAGCTGGGAGTCCTAAAGGTAGAGGACGAACGGGAGCTGCACCTTCAACTTTGGTGGCACGTTGCCAACAAGGAGTGCCTAGGCCCAAACCTATGGTATAAGGGTTAAATGAAAGCCTGCAGTCTTTCCTTTAAAATGAGCCCAGAATTACATCTTCTATGGCTGCAGCCCATGAGAAATGAATGAAATTTCCTGCATGAGTAAAAACACCTGACCCTCTGCTGCTCCCCTGTGCCCCAAGGGAGAAGCATGCTCACTTAAAGTAATAGTTAACTCCCAAGTGGACTATTCCTTTAATGTATTGATTGAAGCCCGGGAGGTTAAGGAGCTATGCCTTACCTCGCGTTCTTCAATCAATAAGGCTGAGGCCACACTACAACGAAAGAAGCGCACACGCGATTGCGTGCGCGCTTTCTGTGCGTTAGCGCTCAATATTTTTGCATTTGCGCTCGCGTTTTCGATATCCTTAAAGCGAAAACGCAAGCGATTGCACGTAAAATGGTCGCAGCAAAACGCAAATGAACGCGTAATCGCATGTTAGCGAAACCCGCGAACGTGCGAAAAAACGCGCTAGTGTGGCCTAGCCCTAACTCAGGAGCCAGGGCCGAAGGTAAGTATATTTAGCTTTCGTGCGATCCTCCGCTGCAGAACTCCAAATGCCCATCCAGGAATTAGAATGAATTAGAACCAGGAAGCATTCAGGGAGTTCTGAAGCGGTGGATCGTGTGAAAGGTAAATATACTTACCTTCGGCCCTGGCTCCTTAACCTCCCGTGCTTCAACCAATACATTAAAAGAAATAGTTTAATTTGGAAGCAGGGTCGTATCTAGTGTCTAAGAAGTTCAGGGGGCACTTTTGGGCACTCCATGCGCCACGTGCAGCGCGGTGAAAATGTTAAGGCCACGCCCTTTCTCCGCCCCAATTAGGCCACACCCACCATGTACTTAATAGAGATTGGCAAAAAGATACAGACAGACAGACAACCACAAACATAGACACACAGCCCGATAGTGATAAACAGACAGAAAGACAGTTAAATAGACAGACAGAGATAGAGATCAGAGAGTTGGACAGAGAGACACAAATTAATGACACAAAGGCACAGTAAACTGGCAATTTCATTATATACTGGTAGCAATTTGGTCATTTTAAACTTACTGCTGTGTTCAGTTGTAGTCAGACGCTTGCCCACACCTTTGGCCAGGGAGACCTTCTTGTACCTTCTACATGGACCTCTTGTGCTATAGCTGGGAGTCCTACAGGTAGAGGACGAACGGGAGCTGCACCTTCAACTTTGGTGGCACGTTGCCAACAAGGAGTGCCTAAGCCCAAACATATGGTATATAGACCACCTTTTATATCCACTCTAATGAAGTCAGTGAGTGATAATTGGAAAATTATTCGGGCAGATACTGAATGAAGTAAAGTGTTTGGGAAACTACAATTTTTTCCCCTAAAGATGCTCCTTGAATATAGGGGCATATATCACCAGTACTGATGGTATAACAGTTGAGAAGTTACCTAATTATACATTCCCATATAGAAAATTCATATTCATCATTTTATAATCCCTGGAGATATGGTTTAGCCTCCTAATAAATGTACCAAAATAAAAATACAACACTTTCCCACCTGTACAGCGTAAGGGTCAAATATTTGATGAAATGTTCTAGTGGATGAGGGTATGTTGGAAAATCTGAAATCTTGAAGAGGAGGTGGATAATTTTAAGATGCAACTTACCTATAAATAATTTTTTACTTGAGGGGTGAACATGACCTTTAATTAGAAGATGGCAGACAATATTTCCTAAACATTTGTACCAAAGTTCAAATCTCTAGCTTAAAAACTGTGGAAAGAGATACGGTCCAAAAAAAGAGAAGAATCTAAAAATATTTGAATTAAAAATCTTTTATTTTACATGTAAAAGGTTGGGTATACACTCAAATGTATCTGCAACAGGGGCGTATCTAGGGTCTAAGAAGATATGGGGCACTTTTGGGCACTCCATGCGCCGCACGAAGCGCATTTTAGGCCACGCCCCCTTCTCCGCCCCAATTAGGCCACACCCACTATGTACTTAATAGAGATTGGCAAAAAGATACAGACAGATAGACAACCACAAACATAGACACACAGCCCGATAGTGATAAACAGACAGAAAGACAGTGAAATAGACAGACAGAGATAGAGATCAGAGAGTTGGACAGAGAGACACAAAGACGCATTAAACTGGCAATTTCATTATATACTGGTTGAAATTTGGTCATTTTAAACTTACTGCTGTGTTCAGTTGTAGTCAGATGCTTGCCCACACCTTTGGCCAGGGAGACATTCTTGCACCTTCTACATGGACCTCTGCCCCTGTCTATCTCTATCTGTCTATCCTGTCTTGCTATCTATCTAACTCTCATCTATCTATCTATCTACTGCTATTTATCTATCTTATCTACTATCTATCTCTCTATCTATCTATCTATCTATCTATCTATCTACACTGCTATTTAATCTATCTAAGTATCTGCTATCTATCAATCTATCTTCTATCTAACTGCTATCTATCTATCTGACTCTTGCTAATCTATCTACTTCTATCTACTACTCTACTATCTAACCCTACTTACCTATTAACTCTGTATCTATCATCTAAGTAACTGCTATCTATCTATCTATCTGTCTGCTACTATGCTAACTCTGCTTCTATCTATCTATCTATCTATCTATCTATCTACTCTATTATCTATCTATTAACTTGCTATCTTATCTCTACTACACTGCTATCTATCTATCTAAGTATCTTGCTATCTATCTCATCTATCTATCTATCATTATCTATCTATCTACTGCTATCTTCTATCTAAGTAACTGCTATCTATCTCTTCTATCTATCTAACTCTACTACCTATCTAACTCTGCTATCTATCTATCTAACTCTGCTATTCTATCTATTATATCTAACTGCTATTATCTATCTATGACTCTGCATCTATCTATCTATCTATCTGCTATCTATCTACTAACTCTGCTATCTATCTATCTATCTATCTGCTATCTATCTATCTATCTATCTATCTAACTCTGCTATTAACTATCTTCTACTAAGTACCTGCTATACTATCTATCTAGTCTAATCTGACTACTATCCATCTCTCGTACAGCTTATTCATCTAATCGATCTAACTCTAACTACCTATCTAACTCTGCTATCTTATCTATCTAACTTATCTATCTATCTATCTATCTATCTATTAATCTACTATCTATCTATCTACTATATCTATCTACCTATAACTATATCTATCTATCTCATCTATCTATCTTTGCTATCGTATCTAATCTCTATATCTTAGCTTCCACTCCTGCTTTTAGCTGCTCTGCACTGCTACCTATCTGTCCCTGGATTCCCCCCTGATAGCTCTCTCTCCTCTCTCGTCGCCGGCGCGCTCGGGACATCGGCGCGCCGGCATTGTGCGTGCGTCATATTGCGTGCGCCGGCTGCGCGCGTTCCCAGAGGTTTCGCGCAGCCTGGGAAATCCTGAAGTTCGGGGCACTTGCGGGGGCACGGCAGCGAAAACATTCGTGGGGCAACTTTGCCAAACATCTGGGGCACGTGCCCCGATATGTTTTTAAACGTAGATAACGCCACTGATCTGCACTGATCTCTGACAGACAGAGATAGACTCAGAGAGTTGGACAGAGAGACACAAAGACACAGTAAACTGGCCAATTTCGTTATATGCTGGTAGAAATTTGGTCATTTTAAAACTTATTGCTGTGTTCAGTTGTAGTCAGACATGCTGCCCACACCTGTTGGCCAGGGAGACATTTCTTGTACCTTCTACATGGACCTCTGCCCCTGTCTATCGCTAATCTGTCCCTCTCTCTTCTCTGTATATCCATCTCTGTCTATATTCTTGCCTCTAATTCTTGTCTATTTCTCTGTGTCTCCTCTATCATGGCTACACTACTGCTATATCTATCTCTTCTATATGCTATCTATCTATCTATCTATCTGATCTACTATCTCGCTATCTATCTATTATCTATCTATCTATACTCTGGCTATCTATCTATTACTCATCTAACTCTGACTATCTATCTAACTCTGCTAGGCGTACATCTATCTAACTCTGCTATCTATTCTATCTTCTTTCTATACTATCTATCTATCTAATCTCTCTAACTCTATCTATCTATCTATCTATCTATCTTATAACCTGCTATATCTATCTATCTAACTCTACTACCCTATCTAACCTCTGCTATCTATCTATTATCTATCTTTCTATCTATCTATCTCTGCTATCTATCTATCTAAGTAACTGCTTACTATCTATCTATCTATCTATCTATCCTACACTACTCTAATCTATGCTATCATCACTCTATCTCTAACTGCTATCTATCTTATCTAACTCTGCTATCTATTCTAACTGCTATTTATCTATCTATCTAACTTGCTTCATCTAACTCTATTATCTATCTATCTCTAATGCGTGTATCTAGCCTACCTCAACGTAGTCTATCTACTATCTAACTCTGCTATCTATCTATCTATCTATCTATCTATCTCCATCTATCTAATCTCTCTGACTACTATTTTATCTATCTATCTAACCTGTATCTATCTATCTATCATCTAATCTATCTATCATCTAACTCTGCTATCTATCTCTTAATCTATCATCTACTATCTATCTAACCTCTGCATCTATCTATCTAGTAACTGAACCGTATCTATCTAACTCTACTACCTATCTATCTGCTATCTAGTCTAACTCTGCTATCTATCTAGTATCTATCTATCTATCATCATCTAATCTGCTATTATCAATCTAGTAACGCTATCTATCTATCTATCTGTCTGCATTATCTACTTGCTATCTCTTATCTATCTATCTACTTTAATGCTATTTATCTATCTATCTAACTCTGCTATCTATCTATCTATCTATCTATCTAACACTGCTATTTATCTATCTAAGTATCTGCTATCTATCAATCTTCTATCTATCTAACTGCTATCTATCTATCTAAGTAACTGCTATCTATCTCTATCTATCTATCTATCTATCTAACTCTACTACCTATCTAACTCTGCTATCTATCAATCTAAGAACTGCTATCTATCTATCTATCTGTCTGCTATCTATCTAACTCTGCTAATCTATCTATCTATCTATCTAAGTCTAATCTATTCTACTATCTATCTATCTCTGGCTATCTATCTTCTATCTATCTATCTATCTACACTGCTGATCGATCTATCTAAGTATCTGCTATCTATGACTTCTATCTATCTATCTATCTATCTAATCTAACTGCTATCTATCTATCTAAGTAACGCTATCTATCCTCTATCTATCTATCTCTACAACTCTACTACCTACTAACTCTGCTATCTATCTATCTAACTCTGCTATCTATCTATATATATCTAACTGCTATTTATCTATCTATCTGACTCTGCTATCTATCCTTCTATCTACTATCTATCTAATCTAACTCTGCTATCTTCTATCTAACTCCTATCTATCTATCTATATCTATCTATCTATCTAACTCTGCTATCTATTTAACTAACTGCTATCTATCTATCTACTCTCTATCCTATCTAACTAACTGCTATCTATCTAACTGCGTCTATCTAACTCTACTCTACTACCTATCTAAACTCGGCTATCTATCTATCACTATACTACACGCTATCTATCTATCTATCTTCTATCTACTATCTATCATCTATCTAATGCTATCTATCTATCTATCATCTATCGCTATCTATCTATCTAATCTGGCTTGGCTCTGCACTGCTACTTATCTGTCCCTGGATTCCCTCCCTGATAGCTCTCTCTCGTGGCCGCGCGCTCTGACATAGGCGCGCCGGCATCGTGCGTGGACTGTCATTGCGTGCGCCGGCTGCGCGACGTTCCCAGAGGTTCGCGCAGCCGGGAAATCCGGAAGTTCGGGGCACTTGCATGGGGCACAGGCAGCGAAAACATTCGGGCACTTTGCCAAACACTGGGGCACGGCCCCGAATGTTTTAACGTAATACGCCACTGATCTGCAATGAAACTTATGCACAAACAATGGCAGCCAAAATAAGTCCATAATTATGACTTAATGGATATTGGTAATGTATGGATTCACCCTCATTTAGGAAGGGTTATAAAGAACATAGATACTTAAACCTGGGGTAGGTTACTTGTTCACCACCCAATGAATGGTGGTAACATTGCTGGGCTTTTGCAAAAAAATTCACTCCAGTTTGATATTTAATGTCGAGACTCTCCAATTAATTATATCTGGTGTAAGGGTTGAAAAAATATTTAAACACAACCACTTGAAAGTGCGTTGGATCATATTTGAAGATTCTATCTCACCATGTTAGATAGACAGATTAACAGAGTTAGATAGATAGATAAATAGCAAGTTAGATAGATAGCGAGAGGAGGAGTAGAGCGATTAGATAGATAGATAGCAGATAGATAGATAGATAGCAGTTACTTAGATAGATAGATAGCAGAGTTAGATAGATCGATAGATAGATAGATAGATAGATAGATAGATAGATAGATAGCAGAGTTAGATAGGTAGTAGAGTTAGATAGATAGATAGCAGTTACTTAGATAGATAGATAGATAGATAGATAGCAGAGTTAGATAAACAGATATATAGAAGAATAGATAGATAGATAGATAGATAGCAGAGGATAGATAGTAGCAGAGTTAGATAGAAGATAGCAGAGTTAGATAGATAGCAGAGTTAGACAGATAGATAGGATAGATAGCAGAGGATAGATAGAGATAGATAGCTAGCAGGATAGATAAGATAGATGGTAGAAGATAGATAGATAGATAGATAATGATAGATAGATAGATAGATAGATAGCAGAGATAGATAGATAGTAGATAGAAGATAGATAGATAGATAGATAGCAGAGTTTAGATAGATAGCGAGTTAGAAGGTAGTAGAGTTAGATAGATAGATAGATAGATAGACGTACTTAGATTGATAGATAGCAGAGGTTGATAGATAGATAGATAGATAGATAGATAGATAGATAGATAGCAGGTTAGATAGATAGCGCGTAGTAGTGTTAGAGTAGATAGCATAGATAGATAGCAGTCTAGTAGAGATAGATAGCAGAGTTAGATAGATAGATAGATAGCAGAGTTAGATAGATAGATAGATATAGATAGATAGCAGAGTTAGATAGAAGATAAATAGTAGTTAGATAGATAGATAGCAGAGATAGATAGATAGATAGATAGCAGTTAGTTAGATAGATAGATAGCAGAGTTAGATAGATAGATAAATAGCAGTTAGATAGATAGCCCAGAGTTAGTAGATGATAGATAGATAGATATATAGCAGAGTAGATAGATAGATATATAGCAGTTAGATAGATAGATTAACAGAGTGTGGGGGAGTGAGATAGATAGACTAGATAGATAGATAGATAATAGCAGTTAGATAGATAGCAGAGTAGATAGATAGATAGATAGCAGATAGATAGATAGATAGCAGTTACTTAGGTAGATAGATAGCAGAGTTAGATAGATAGATAGATAGATAGATAGATAGCCGAGTTAGATAGGTAGTAGAGTTAGATAGATAGATAGCAGTTACTTAGATAGATAGATAGATAGATAGATAGATAGATAGATAGATAGATAGATAGATAGATAAGCAGAGTTAGATAAATAGATAGATGATAGATACATAGATAGATTTAGTGATAGATAGATAGATAGCTAGATAGCAGAGATAGATAATAGAGCAGAGTTATAGATAGCGAGATAGATAGTAGCGAGGTAGTAGATAGTAGAGTTAGAGAGATAGATAGCAGAGTTAGATAGATAGCAGAGTAGATAGAAGATGATAGATAGAAGAGATGAGATAGATAGATAGATAGATAGATAGATAGACAGAGTAGATAGATAGATAGATAGATAGATAGATAGATAGATAGATAGATAGATAGATAGATAGATAGATAGATAGATAGATAGATAGATAGATAGCAGAGTTAGATAGATAGATAAATAGCAGTTAGATAGATAGATAGCAGAGTTAGATAGATAGATAGATAGATAGATAGATAGATAGATAGATAGATAGATAGCAGAGTCACATAGATAGATAATAGCAGTTAGATATATAGATAGATAGCAGAGTTAGATAGATAGATAGCAGAGTTAGATAGTTAGGTAGTTAGAGAGTTAGAAGATAGATAGAGATAGATAGCAGTTACTTATATGAGATAGATAGCAGTTAGAGTAGAATGATATATTTGATAGAGATAGATAGATAGTAGCTAGCAAGATATGAGATAGATAGATAGCAGTGTTAGATAGATAGAGATGCAGAGTAGATAGATTAGATAAATAAAGCAGTTAGATAGATAGATAGATAGATAGCAGAGTTAGATAGATAGCAGACAGATAGATAGATAGATAGCAGTTACTTAGATTGATAGATAGCAGAGTTAGATAGGTAGTAGAGTTAGATAGATAGATAGATAGATAGATAGAGATAGATAGCAGTTAGATAGATAGATAGATTGTAGATAGCAGATACTTAGATAGAATAAATAGCAGTGTTAGATAGATAGATAGATAGATAGCAGAGTTAGTTAGATAGATAGATAAATAGCAGTTAGATAGATAGATAGATAGATAGATAGATAGATAGATAGATAGATAGCAGAGTTAGATAGATAGCAGACAGATAGATAGATAGATAGATAGCAGTAACTTAGATTGATAGATAGCAGAGTTAGATAGATAGATAGATAGATAGATAGATAGATAGATAGATAGCAGAGTTAGATAGATAGCAGAATTAGATAGGTAGTAGAGTTAGATAGATAGATAGCAGTTACTTAGATAGATAGATAGCAGAGTTAGATAGATATATATAGATAGCGTTAGTTAGATAGATTAGATAACAGAGCTGAAGATAGATAAATAGCAGTTAGATAGATAGCAGAGTTAGATAGATAGATAGCAGTTAGATAGATAGATAGGTAGATAGCAGATAGATAGATAGATAGATAGATAGCAGTTACTTAGATAGATAGATAGCAGAGTTAGATAGATAGATAGATAGCAGAGTTAGGTAGTAGAGTTAGATAGATAGATAGATAGCAGTTACTCAGATAGATAGATAGATAGATAGATAGCAGAGTTAGATAGATAGATAGATAGATAGATAGATAGATAGATAGATAGATAGATAGGATAGAGAGATAGATAGAGCAGAGCTAGATAGTAAGCAGAGTAGATAGATAGATAGCAAGAGTCGAGATAGATAGATAGATAGATGATAGATAGATAGCTAGCAGAGGTTAGATAGATAGATAGATAGACTAATAGATAGCAGAGATAGATAGCAGTTACATATATAGAGAGAAACAGAGAAATAGAAGAGAAGAATAGACAAGAAGAGCAGAGGATAGAGATATAGAGTAGATATACGAGAGAGAGAGAGAGGGACAGATAGAGATAGACAGGGGCAGAGGTCCATGTAGAAGGTACAAGAAGTCTCCTGGCCAAAGGTGTGGGCAAGCTCTGATACAACTGAACACAGCAATAAGTTTAAAATGACCAAATTTCTACCAGCATATAACGAAATTGCCAGTTTACTGTGTCTTTGTGTCTCTCTGTCCAACTCTCTGATCTCTATCTCTGTCTGTCAGAGATCAGTGCAGATCAGTGGCGTATCTACGTTAAAACATTCGGGGCACGTGCCCCAGATGTTTGGCAAAGTGCCCCGAATGTTTTCGCTGCCTGTGCCCCCTGCAAGTGGCCCGAACTTCCGGATTTCCCGGCTGCGCGAACCTCTGGGAACGCCGCGCAGCCGGCGCACGCAATGACGTCACGCACAATGCCGGCACGCCGATGTCACGAGCGCGCCGGCGCGAGAGAGAGCTATCAGGGAGGGAATCCAGGGACAGATAGGTAGCAGTGCAGAGCCAAGCCAGATTAGATAGATAGATAGCAGATAGATAGATAGATAGATAGCAGTTAGATAGATGATAGATAGATAGATAGCAGTTAGATAGATAGATAGATAGTAGTTAGATAGATAGATAGCAGAGTTAGATAGGTAGTAGAGTTAGATAGATAGCAGTTAGATAGATAGCAGTTAGATATGGATAGATAGCAGTTACTTAGAGGTAGAAGCAGTAGATTAGATATGTAGATAGATAGATAGATAGATAGATAGCAGAGTTAGATAGGTAGAGGTTAGATAGATAGATAGATAGATAGAGATAGATAGCAGTTACTTAGATAGATAGATAGCAGTTAGATAGATAGATTGATAGATAGATAGATAGCAGATACTTAGATAGATAGATAGCAGTGTTAGATAGATAGATAGATAGATAGATAGATAGATAGATAGATAGATAGCAGAGTTAGAATAGATAGATAAATAGCGTTAGTTAGATAGATAGAACAGATAGCAGAGTTAGATAGAAGCAGAAAGATAGATAGATAGATAGCAGTTACTTAGATTGATGAATGCAGAGTAGATAGATAGATAGTAGAAGATAGATAGCAGGAGTTAGATAGATAGCAGAGTTGATAGGTAGTAGAGTTAGATAAGATAGATGATAGATAGATAGCAGTTACTTAGATAGATAGATAGCAGAGTTGATAGATAGATAGATAGAAGATAGATAGATAGATAGATAGATAAGACCGAGTTAGATAGATAGCAGAAGTTTAGAGGTAGTAGAGTTAGATAGATAGATAGATAGCAGTTACTTAGATTGATAGATAGCAGAGTTAGATAGATAGATAGATAGATAGATAGATAGATAGATAGATAGATAGATAGATAGATAGATAGCAGAGTTAGATAGATAGCAGAGTTAGATAGGTAGTAAAGTTAGATAGATAGATAGATAGATAGCAGTTAGATAGATAGATAGCAGAGTTAGATAGATAGATAGCAGAGTTAGATAGATAGAATAGATAGATAAGATAGATAGATAGATAGATATAGATAGATAGCAGAGTTAGATAGAAGATAATAGTAGTTAGATAGATAGATATCAGAGATAGATAAATAGATAGCAGTTAGTTAGATAGATAGATAGCAGAGTTAGATAGATAGATAAATAGCAGTTAGATAGATAGCAGAGTTAGATAGATAGATGATAGATAGATAGAAGATATATAGCAGAGTTAGATAGATAGATATATAGCAGTTAGATAGAAGATAAGAGTTAGATAGATAGATAAATAGCAGTTAGATAGATAGCAGAGGATAGAAGATAGATAGATAGCAGATAAGCATAGTAGATGCAGTTACTAGATAGATAGATAGCAGAGTTAGGATAGATAGATAGAAGATAGATAGATAGATAGATAGCAGAGTTAGATAGGTAGTAGTAGAGTTAGATAGATAGATAGCAGTTACTTGATAGTAGATAGAAGATAGCAGAGTTAGAAAGAAACGATATCATAGATAGATAGATAGATAGATAGATAGAGATAGCAGAGATAGATAGATAGCAGAGTAGATAGATAGCAGAGTAGATAGATAGCAGAGTTAGAGTAGATAGATAGATAGATAGATAGATAAGAACTTTTATTAAATTCCTGTATGTCTCCTTCATCAGGTATAACTCACCACAATGACCCCCTCCAACTTAAATAGACCAGTGATCAAACAAGGCTCCTCCCTCTCCCTCAGTGGAAGGGATTAATGTAAACATCAAGTGCAATAATAATACACATTATGTAATAACAAGTGTCCATTGTATTCAGTCACAATACACATATAGTGTCCAACTTCATCAAATAAGTGATTTTCTGCTAATTAAGGAAACACTTCTGGTGAGTGGCTCTTGATCTTTCCATATTCCTTTGGCTGTGAAATAAAAGATAAAAATGCATAATATGTAAAGTGTGTCAATATAACCAAAGTTTTGGGGATTGTATTGTTTCTTTTTAACGATTCTAAACAGATAATAACATTTTTGCTGATTCTGTTATTTCCACTAGGTGGCAACACATTACCTTTTCAAAGCCTGAAAAAGGTTTTTACATTGTATCTAAATTCACTGTCATAGATAGATAGATAGATAGATAGCAGAGTTAGAATGATAGATACATAGCAGTATGATAGATAGATAACAGAGTAGATAGATAGATAAATGCAGTTAGATAGTAGCGAGTTAGGATAGATAGATAGATAGCAGATAGATAGATAGATAGCAGTGTACTTAGATATATAGATAGCAGAGTTAGATAGATAGATAGATAGAGATAGATAGAATACGATAGATAGATAGCAGAGTTAGAAGGTAGTGTTAGAGTTAGATAGATAGATAGCACGTTACTTAGATAGATAGATAGATTAGATAGCAGAGTTTAGATAAAACAGATATATAGATAGATAGATAGATAGATGAGATAGATAGCAGAGGATAGATAGATATAGCAGTTAGATAGATAGCAGAGTTAGAAGATAGCAGAGTTAGATAGATAGATAGCAGAGTTAGATAGATAGCAGAGTTAGATAGATTTAGTAGAAGCTAGCAGAGATAGATAGATAGATAGTTAGATGATAGATAGATAGACAGATAGAAGATAGATAGATAGCAGAGATAGATAGATAGATAGATAGATAGATAGATAGATAGATAGATTAGATAGCATAGATAGATAAATAGCAGAGTTAGATAGATAGCAGAGAGTTTAGATAGGTAGTAGGTTAGATAGATAGATAGATAATGAGTATTAGATTGATATAGATAGCAGAGTTAGATAGATAGATAGATAGTAGATAGATGATAGATAGAAGCAGAGTTAGATAGATAGCAGCGTTAGATAGGTAGTACGTAGCGTTAGAGTAGAATTAGAGATAAGAGTTATATAGATAGATAGATAGCAGAGTTAGTAGATAGATAGATAAGCAGAGTTAGATAGATAGTAGATATAGATAGATAGGCAGAGTTAGATAGATAGATAAATAGTAGTTAGATAGATAGATAGCAGAGGATATAGATAGATAGATAGCAGTTAGTTAGATAAAGATAGCAGAGTTAGATTAGATAGATAAATAGAATTAATAGAATAATAGCAGATAGATAGAGTAGATAGATAGATATATATAGCAGAGTTAGATAGATAGATATAGCAGTTAGATAAGATAGATAACAGAGTAGATAGATAGATAGATAGATAGATAGAAAATAGCAGTTAGATAGATAGCAGAGTTAGATAGATAGAGATAGATACAGATAGATAGAGATAGCAGTTACTTAGGTAGATAGATAGCAGAGAGTTAGATAGATAGATAGATAGATAGATAGCCAGAGTTAGATAGTAGTTAGAGTTAGATAGATAGATAGCGTTACTTAGATAGATAGATAGATAGATAGATAGATAGATAGATAGATAGATAGATAGATAGATAGATAGATAGATAGATAGATAGTAGATAGATAGCAGAGTAGATAAATAGATAGATAGATAGATAATAGATAGATAGATAGATAGATGATAGATAGATAGAAGTAGAGAGATAGATAGAGAGAGATTAATAGATACAGAGTTGATAGATAGCAGAGTAGATAGATAGAGAGTTGATAGATAAGAGAGATAGATGCAGAGTTAGATAGATAGCAGAGTTAGATAGTAGATAGATAGATAGAGAGTTAGATAGAGATAGGATAGATAGATAGATTAGATAGCAGAGTTAGATAGTCGATAGATAGATATAGATAGATAGATAGATAGATAGATAGATAGATAGATAGATAGATAGATAGCAGAGTAGATAGAGATAGTAGATAGATAGATAGATAATATAGATAGTAAGATAGAGAGAGAGGATAGATAGATAGATAGAAGATAGATAGTAGATAGATAGATAGATAGATAGATAAGCTAGATAGCAGAGTTAGATAGTAGATAGCAGAGATAGATAGATAGCAGAGTTAGATAGATAGCAGAGTTAGATAGATAGCAAGAGTTGATAGATAGCAGAGTTAGATAGATAGATACCAGACGTTAGATTAGATAGAGATAGCAGAGTTAGATAGATAGATAGGATAGAGTAGATAGATAGATAGATAGAGTAATAGATAGAGAGTTAGATAGCTAGATGATAGATAGATAGAATAGCAGAGTTAGATAGATAGATAGATAGATAGATAGATAGATAAGATAGATAGATAGATAGATAGATGATAGATAGATAGATAGAGATAGATAGATAGAAGTTAGATAAATAGATAGATAGATGATAGATAGAAGATAGATGAAGATAGATAGCGAGATAGATAGCATGCAGAGTAGAATAGAGAGTTAGTAGATAGATAGCGATAGATAGATCGAGGTAGATAGTAGAGATATAGAGAGTTAGATAGAGAGAGAGTTTGATAGATAGATAGATAGATTAGATAGATAGATTAGATAGAGAGTTAGATAGATAGATAGATAGATAGATAGCAGAGTTAGATAGATAGATAGATAAGATAGATAGATAGATAGATAGATAGATAGATAGATAGATAGATAGATAGATAGATAGAAGATTAGGATAGATAGATGATAGATAGATAGATAGATAGATAGATAGCTAGCATAGATAGAAGATAGATAGATAGCATAGATAGAGATAGCAGAGTTAGTAGATAGAGTAGCAGAGGATAGATAGCAGAGTTAGTAGATTAGCAGAGTTAGATAGATAGCAGAGTAGATAGATAGATAGATAGCGAAGTTAGATAGATAAGATAGATAGATATAGATAGATAGTAGCAGATAGATAGAGAGTTAGATGATCGATAGATAGATAGATAGATAGATAGTAGATAGATAGATAGATAGATAATAGATAGAAAGATAGCAGAGTTTGATAGATAGATAGATAGATAGATAGATAGATAGATAGATAGATGAGATAGATAGATAGATAGATAGATAGATAGATAGAGATAGATAGATAGATAGCAGAGTTAGATAGATAGTAGAGAGATAGCGAGATAGATAGATAGATAGATAGATAGATGAGAGATAGATGATAGATAGATTAGATAGATAGATAGATAGATAGATAGCAGAGTAGATAGATAGATAGATAGATAGATAGATAGAGATAGAAGATTAGATAGATAGATAGCAGAGATAGCGAGATAGCAGAGATAGATAGATAGCAGTTACATAGATAGAAGGACACAGAGAGATAGACAAGACGCAGACGGCAGATATATAGATAGAGTAGATAGACAGAGAGAGAGAGAGGGAGAGATAGATATACAGAGAGAGAGAGGGACAGATAGAGATAGACAGGGGCAGAGGTCCATGTAGAAGTGCAAGAATGTCTCCCTGGCCAAAGGTGTGGGCCAAGCATCTGACACAACGAACAAAGCAGTAAGTTTAAAATGACCAAATTTCAACCAGTATATAATGAAATTGCCAGTTTAATGCGTCTTTGTGTCTCTCTGTCAACTCTTGATCTTATCTCTGTCGTCTATTTACTGTCTTTTGTATGTTTATCACATATCGGGCTGTGTGTCTATGTTTGTGGTTGTCTATCTGTCGTATCTTTGCCAATCTCTATTAAGTACATAGTGGGTGTGGCCTAATTGGGGGCGAGAAGGGGGCGTGGCCTAAAATGCGCTTGTGCGGCGATGGAGTGCCAAAAGTGCCCCATATCTTCCTTATGACCTAGATACGCCCTGTTGCAGATAACATTTTGAGTATACCCAACCTTACATGTAAAATAAAAGATATGTTTTAATTCAAATATTTTTAGATTCTTCTCTTTTTTGGACCGTATCTCTTCCACAGTTTTTTAAGTAGAGATTTGAACTTTGGTACAAATGTTAGGAATATGTCTGCCATCTTCTAATTAAAGGTCATGTTCACCCCTCAAGTAAAAAATATTTATAGGTAAGTTGCATCTAAAATTATCCACCTCCTTCAAGATTTCAGATTTCCAACATACCCTCATCCACTAGAACATTTCATCAAATATTTGACCCTACGTCTGTTACAGGTGGGGAAAGTGTTGTATTTTATTTTGGTACATTTTAGGAGGCTAAACCATATCTCAGGGATTAAAAATGATGAATAGAATTTTCTATATGGGAAGTATAATAGGTAACTTTCAAACTGTTATACCATCAGTAATGGTGATATATGCCTATATTCAGGAGAATCTTTAGGGGAAAAAAAATGTAGTTTCCCAAACACTTTACTTCATTCAGTATCTGCCCGAATAATTTCCAATTTATCACTACGACTTCATTAGAGTGGATAAAAGGGTGGTTATATACCAATGTTTGGGCTTAGGCACTCCTTGTTGGCAACGTGCCACCAAAGTGAAGGTGCAGCTCCGTTCGTCCTCTACCTGTAGGACTCCAGCTATAGACAAGCAATTGAAATGGAAGCGCACAACTTATCCTCAGATTTAAACTGTTATTTTGTCACACAAACAAACAATGTTTCGGAGAGCACTATCAGGGTTATTCAATAAAGTTCTATCATTTAAAATGGTGCTAATTTCCCCCCAACAATCAGATGTTAGCTTTCAAATGTTAAATAACATTGATTGGTTGGGGCAAAAATTAGCACCATTTTAAACGATAAGGACTTTTATAAATCTCCCTGTATGTCTCCTTCATCAGGTATAACTCAACACATGACCCCATCCACCTTAAATAGACCAGATGATCAAACAAGGCTCCTCCTCTTCCCTCAGTGGAAGGATTAATGTAACATCAAGGACAAATATAATAAACATTATGTAATAACAGTGTCCATTCTGTATTCAGTCCAATACACTATAGTGTCCAACTTCATCAATAAAGGAATTTCTGTATTAAGGAAACACTTTTGGTGAGTGCCTTGATCTTTCCATATTCCTTTGGACTGTGAAATAAAAGATAAAAAATGCATATATATGTACAGGTTGTTCAATTAAACAAAGTTTTGGGGATTGTATTTGTTTCTTTTTAACGATCTATACAGATAATAACAATTTTTCGATTCTGTTTATTCTCCACTAGGTGGCAAAATCATTACACTTTTCAAGCCTGAAAAAGGTTTTTACATGTATCTAAATTCACTGTCATAAGTATAATAATACAATATTGAGAATCAATTATCCTACAACAGTCTAGACCACAGTGTAACAAGTTACCCATATTTTAAGGAAAGAGCAAAAGCTACATGAGGCCTGAATCCTCAATCAGGCCCCAAGGGTTGAGGTTGTAGTTTAAGTCTGTCAATCCACTTGCCTTCCTTTTTAAGGAGCATTTTTTATTTTCCCATGGTCCTACACGGCGTGGTTAATTGGGTTACACCCCCTTGCTGATGAATGACAGGATGGATAGCCAATAAATGCTCTTGCTCCTCCCCTTTTACCATCTCATTGTCTCCTGTCCTCGTGCCTCCAGATCAAGAAGTCTTCTCCCCCATAAACATCTCTTTCAGGATTTGGCGTGCCACTGCTCTTCTAGGTCCAGCACAACCCACTATGTCATGTGCCGGGCCGATTAGCGCACCGCCACTCCATTATCGCGCAAGTACGCCATGATGACGTCACGTGACAGCAACCCGGAAGTGATCGGAATGCGCGCAAATCTTTAAAAAACACATGGCAAACCGTTCTCAGATGTGGCCAAGTTTGGGGCTCGCAACTCCTGCACGCAGCAGTCAGAGGTAGTGCTACGAGTATTCTATACGCCTACTCTGTAAGTACTGCAGAATGCTAGGGATACTCTGTAATTTGAAATACTGAATTTGTCATCTTGTTTCAGCTAACTACTATGTTCTAAAAGAACAAGCTCAAGATAAAGGGGGGTGAGACCCAACTACTAATGCGCAGACACCGCTATCTCAAATTACAATATGTTTATCATTGCATATTTCATTTCAGGTCTTCACCCAGAGAAAGGGAAGAACACCATTATTATGAACATAGAACCAACGAATGTGCTCTTTGTGAATTGCCAACGCTCAGAGGGAAAAAGTTATGTTCTGAATGCATATCTCTCAAATCAAATACACCCAAATCATCAGAACTGCTATCTTCAGTTAAGGATCTTATTGATTCCTCTCTCAGCTCCTTCTCTATATCAATGATGGATCAGGTCAAAACCATGATATCCAACATTCCAGCTCCAAACATACCATCTACCTCAAATAAACCAAGTGATACTTTAGAACCTGGGGCAACTTTATATTCTGACACAGAAGAAAGAGATCTTACTCAAACAGATTCTACTCTAACGCATGAGGTTCTGGCACACCTCATAAAAAAGATGGGGAAGTCACTAAAAATTGCTGAACCTTCTCCTGTGGCTCAGTCAGATCTAATGTTTACTTATAGAAACACAGAATCTACATCTTTCTATGTTCATGAACAAATTCAAGATACCGTTAAAAGCGAATGGAAAAATCCGGACAAAAGATTTTCATGCACGCAATCTTTTCTCAAAACATATCCCATATCAGCTGTAGATATGTCCCTCTGGGACAAACCTCCCAAAGTGGACACGGCCATTACAAAGATGGTTAAAAGAACAATGCTGGCCACAGAAGTTTTAAGAGACCCTATGGACAGAAAGGAAGACATCCTACTCAAAAGAATATATTCACTGTCTGGTGCTTCGCTTAGACCATCCATAGCAATCACTAGCTTATCTAGAGCCAACAAGATGTGGCTTAACGATTTAGAGGAAGCTGTTAGAAATGGAAGCTCAAAAGAAGAGCTTCTAGCTCATATCGTTGATATGAAACATGCCAATGAATTTATATCTAAGGCCTCTATGGACTCGATAAAATTATCGGCTAAATCAATGAGTGCTTCAGTCTCAGCCAGGCGAGTTATCTGGTTGAGACAATGGAAAGCGGATGTCCAGTCAAAACAAAACCTTTCCAATATTCCTTTTGAAGGCAGTCTCCTCTTTGGATCTAAACTCAAGGATCTTATTGAAGCCAATTCAGCTAAAAACAGTCTCCCCACAACCAGAAATTTCAGAAATCCTGTTCCATCCACATCTCAAACAAGTTTAAGAGAAGCAAGACAATACAGACCGGGTAAGCCATTCTTACAGAGATCTTGGAAACCTGAAGTTTCTTACCAGCTTTTTCATGGCAAAAATGCCAGAGGCAAGCCAAGACAGTTATGAAGTTATGGGAGTCCAGTCTTCAATAAGGGGGAGACTCATCTCCTTCAAGAAGATTTGGGCTCAAAACATATCGGACTCTTGGGTCCTCAAAATAATTTGGAGGGGCTACAAATTGGAATTCGAACACAGTCATCCTCCAAACAAATTTTTCAGGTCAAACCCTCCAATTACCAGGTCAGCAAGGAAGGCAATAAACTCTGTTCTTTCCTCTCTTCTGTCAAAAGACATCATAGAAACAGTCCCATTTTCCCAACAGAAAATGGGAGTCTATTCTCACCTTTTTCTCAGGAAAAAGAAATCAGGGCAAATGAGGGCTATTTTAAACCTCAGATATCTGAATTCATTTTTACAGGTCAGACGCTTCAAGATGGAAAGTCTTCACATTCCCATACATCAGTCTCACAGGAAATATCTTCGTTTTTTTGTATTATCATTACTTTTTATTGAAATTTTTCCTGTAAAAGTAATATTCAATACATATTGAAACTCAACTTTACAGACCTTATATTTATATAAAATTAACATAAAATAAAACATTATGATCTAGTACAGTATATTTTATCTTCTGCATACACTATATTTCAGAACAAAACAAAATATAACAATAACTTCATTTAAGGTACCTTAAATTTGCACACACAAAATATATTGTTTTAATAAAGACATCATCTATAAGACTGAATATGAAGGTCTTGTTTGGGATCTGTTATCAATGTACCAGTATTCCGCGCCCGGCCGGGCGGCCTATGAGGCTGGGGGACTCCCTCTGGGCCCTTACCGCTGGATCCCCAGCTGCTAATACCCCCTGAAGCCACCCTGCCCCTTCCCTACTCACTCTCTCCCTAATCTGCTCTAGAAAGGGGTCACTCATGATCCCCGCGACTCTTACCTGACTAGCTGACCCTAGTGTGGAGTGAAGAACCTACTCCGGTCACCAGCGCTGCTAAAATGGCGCCGGTGAAAGGCATCTTCCCTTCCTGGGAAAATCACAGCGCATTCTACCAGATCAATGGCAGCCTCCTGGGCTTTTTCAGCAAAGACCTCTCCAGAAGAGATCTGCAGAGCAGCTACTTGGACATCTATGTCCACCTTTATCAAACATTACAATCTAGATGTTCATTCTCAAGCTGAGTTTGGACGGAATATTCTGTCAGCAGCATGTAAATAAATTTTGTTAAGCATCACTTGTTCTCCCTCCCTTATTATTATTTATAGCAAGTTAACCACTGCCATGTAGGACGATGGGAAAACAGAACATTTTTGCTACTTACCGCAATTTTCTTTTCCTGGTCCGTAGCACGGCAGTGGTGTACTTCCCTCCCTATTTTGTCATTATGTTTTTCATAGTCACTCGGACAGTCGACCATAAGATGGTAAAGGGGAGGAGCAAGAGCAATTTATTGTCTATCCAATCCTGTCAGTCATACAGCAAGGGGGCGTAACCCGAGTTAATCACTGCCGTGCTACGGACCAGGAAAAGAAAATTGCGGTAAGTAGCAAGAATTTTCTGTTATAATCCCCTCCTCTGGCGTGCTCTTTGACAACTTCTAGCACTTGCTATTTCATTTGAGACACTTGATGTTTCATTTGTGGAAAGTGTTTGCTTAGCGGTGTCTCGTATCATCATACTATAATAATGTATGTTCCTATGTTCCTATGTTCCCCAATTCTGGTTTTTACCTCTCTCTTCGTTTTACCTACATATCTTTTTCCACAGGGGCACTTGATCAAATAAATGACCCCTTTCGTATTGCAAGTGGCAAAGTCTTTTAGATTTATCTTGTTACCTCTACTGGGATGGTATACATAATTGCCTTTAATGATGGAGTTACAGATGCCACAATTCCTGGCATGGGAATGTCCTTCTTGTGGTGGCCTAAGAATAATTGTTGGTTTTTAATGGGGGTACCATATCTGTTTTAACTAGGTGGGTACTTAAGTTAGATGCTCTTTTGTAAGATAGTAGGGGGTTCAGAAAAAAGTTTACCATAATCTGGATCCTCTTGTAGTATTCTCCAATGATTCTTCATGATTCTACCTATTTGCTTAGATTGTAATATGGTGTAACAAAAGGTATTGTTGTTTTTTCTTGTCTGTCTCTATAAGCTCTAATCTTTTACCCTAATACTCTCTCACGTTGATTTTTCAACAGTTTGCTGTCATATCCTCTGTCACTGAATTTTTCACTCATTTCCTCTAGCCTTTGTTTACATGTTTCTCCCTCGCTAACTATCCTCCAAACCATTAAAAACTGGCTGTATAGTAAACTTTGGATAGTGTTCCTAGGATGAAAGCTGTCAGCTTTTAATAGATTGTTCCTATCTGTCTCCTTTACAAACAGATCTGTTATCAGTGATTTATCTTTTTTCACAACCAAAACATCCAGATAATTAATCTTATGTTCGTTGTAGTTCAGCGTGAAGTTCCGTGTGGGGTGGGCATCATTCATATATCTCTCAAAGTTTTTCAGAGACCTTAAATCTCCTTCCCATATGTAGAATATGTCGTCTACATATCTATTGTAGCCTAATTTCCCCACTCATTGTTTTCTAATACACACTTCTTCTCGAAATCCTTGGAGAATATTACAAGAGGATCCAGATTATGGTAAACTTTTTTCTGAACCCCCCTTACTATCTTACAAAAGAGCATCTAACTTAAGTACCACCTGGTTAAAACAGATATGGTACCCCCATTAAAAACCAAACAATTATTAGTCCCACCACTAGAAGGGACATTCCCATGCAGGAATTGTGGCATCTGTAACTCCATCATTTAAGGCAATTATGTATACCATCCCAGTAGAGGTAACAAGATAAATCTAAAAGACTTTGCCACTTGCAAAGGGGTAATTTATTTGATCAAGTGCCCCTGTGGAAAAGGATACGTAGGTAAAACGAAGAGAGAGCTAAAAACCAGAATTGGGGAACATAGGAGATGCATTTCAAAGTATGATGGCAGTGTCTCAAGATACAAGACACCGCTAAGCAAATACTTTTCACAAATGAAACATCAAGTGTCTCAAATGAAATAGCAAGTGCTAGAAGTTGTCAAAGAGCATGCCAGAGGAGGGGATTATAATAAAATGCTCCTTAAAAAGGAAGCAGAGTGGACTGACAGACTCAATACACTCAACCCTTGGGCAGCAGCTTTTTGTAGACCAAGATAGTTGCTTCTTTCCTTAAAATATGGGTAACTTGTTACACTGTGGTCTAGATTGTTCTTAGGAACTAATTGATTCTCAATATGTATCATTATGAGTGATTGTAAATATTTATACTTATGACAGTGAATTTAGATACAATGTAAAAATCTTTTCAGGCTTTGAAAAGGTAATGATGTTGCCACCTAGTGGAGAATTACATAATCAGTAAAATGGTTATTATCTGTTATAGATCTGTAACCCCCTGTAAAATAAAAAAAATGCTGTCAATTTAGTGCTGCAGGTTAAGTATGCTTAAGAACTTCAATTTTATCTTACCTGTCTGGACATTGTAAAATTCAGCCACTTTGTCTGGGGATAGAAACACTAACAAAATATTTTATTTAAGGTATTCCCCTTTCCAATATGGCAATTGCTAAAGCTGTCACATGACTGAGGCAGCCCAATGGGAAGGACTAGTCAATTTAAGGAAGGAGAGCTAAGGAATCCTAGGAGGAAGGAGGTAGGAGACTGCTGTGTGTGCTGAATCAGGGACAGACTGCAAGGAGCTG
>JAACNH010002164.1:0-45329 GCA_019447015.1 Hymenochirus boettgeri
TATGTAGGGCAGCAGCTGTACTAAGAAGTGGTTAAATGATATGTTATATGAGACAATACCCCTGAATTTGATAAATTGCTACTGTGTGGTCTTTTAAGCTTGCGTACACACGTTACATATTAGTCTTCAGCTCCCTCAGTAACAACCAGTAAAAATTTTTTTATGACCAAATCAAAAAAGTTTTTTTTTTTAACCCCCAACACCGACACAGGTACCACAACCTACTGATCTACTTATCCATTACTGTGGCAGCCATACTTTAAAGGGTAACTAAAGTCAAAAAAATAAATTTTGACCAATCATCAAAAAAGTTTGTTTTTTTAACCCCCCACGTGGTACAAAACATAGAAAGATAATCAATGCACATTCCTAGGCCCCATACAATATCAATTAATCTGCACACTGGCATACTTTATAAACAAAGGGGTTTTAGTATACATTACTGTGATCACATGAATGAAAAGCCCTCCAACCACGTCAAGGTAACCCCAGTCTGGAAGGTCCTCACGTCTAACCTTTTCAATTTCTTTTACTTACATTACGATTAGCAAACTTTTGCATTTCTCATTCTTACACACTGGAATCAATATAACAGGCTCTCTCTCCCCTTCCCCCTCAGCCCTTTGGCTTTTTAAAATGAGGGAAGAGGCCATCCAGTGCTTTATATTAAAGGCAGAGGACCTCCCATTAAGGGGGCGTGTTGGGGTGCCTCACGTGGTACAGGTACATACACCTACTGACCTATCCCTCCATTACCGTGGCAAGCCATATTTAAAGGGTAACTAAAGTAAAAAAACAAATTTTGACCAATTATCTAAAAAGTTTGTTTTTTTAACCCCCAACCCGACCCAGGTACACACACCTACTGATCTACTTATCCATTACTGTGGCAGCCATACCTTAAAGTGGTAACTAAAGTAAAAAAACCACATTTGACCAATCATCAAAAAAGTTTGTTTTTTTAACCCCCAACCTGACACAGGTACACACACCTACTGTCTACTTATCCATTACTGTGGCAGCCATACTTAAGGTAACCAAAGTAAAAAAAAACACATTTTGACTAATCAGCAAAAAGATACAGAGAGATTCAATAAAGTTCTTATCATTGAAAATGGTGCTAATTTTGCCCTAACCAACAGATGTTAGCTTTCTGATTGAATTGGATCAAAATTAGAACCACTTTGGGCTGGTACACACAAAAGTTTTTTTGTCCCAAACAAGCGTTCACTACAACACTCATCATTCCCATTAATTGAGTTTTAAATCTGCAGCAAACACACATATTCCCTTCCAAAATGCAGCCCTTCAAGCCAAATTCAAAGATTAATACTTAAACTTTCCCTTTCTAGTTACTATTGCAATGCTCCTGCCCGCCTCTCCTTGAAAAAAATCCTCAGCAATCTTTGTGGTTTTTCAGTGCGTCCGATCACGGCCAACCAAAAAGCCATACCATTTTTTCAACCCAATCGACCAATACACTTAACTATGCGTCGGTTGGACCGAAAAACTGCATGGTGTATATACGCCCTAAGACTGAGCCAGAGCAAACAGACCCAATAAGTCTTGCTGATAAGATAATGAGACAAGTATACAGAGCTACAGTATGTACAATGTAATAAGGCATTGCACAGGACTGTACTATACCAATGATTTTATGTACTTTTCATTAAGGGTTTTAGTAGAGGGACAAGTAACTTGCTGAAGGTACATTAACCATTACAAGTTAAACAGTTGGGATCCACACCGCAGTCAGTTTCACTGAAGCCTTAGAAATAGACTGGCTATCCCCGCTTAGTGTAGGCTCTAGAAATTCCCCACAACCATCACCACTCATAAGCATTGAGCAATCTGGTTCCACACCCATATCTCGTTGGCTCTGCCGGCTGAGGTCACTACAAGGCACCTGTCACTGTCTCACCTGCCCGTAACAGGTGCCGACTATGATGTCAGAGGAATGCAGGCACCGTGCAGGATTGCTTCTCTTAGTCTCTCGAGCGGAGAGTGACTGAGTGTAACTGAGTACCGCAGAGACTCTACATCAAGAAGAAAGTCAGTCTGTATTCTCTGGGGTGGGATGGGGTTTACTGGCCTGGCTAACGCTCTCTTAATGACCGTCGAGGTTTTTGCCACACATTGCCTCATTAGAGGGCTGCCCTGTCCCATTACAGGTATACTTACACTCAAATTTTAGAAATAGTAACTATCCTTTTGTAATTAGAACCGAGGTGAACTTTAAATGCAGATTTTAGTAAATATAGAATGCAGACTTTAATATATAAAAATACATGAAAATATACAATAGAAGCCAATATTAACTGGAGGTATGTTAAAGAGGTAGAAGAATATTGGACAATATACATATAAGGAACCTCTCTGGGGCATTGTTTCACTATATGTTCACATATCAGAGGACTCGTGGTCATCCTTTAAGATTAAAGTAGGGATGGCCGGTTTGCGAACCCAGATCCGCCGTGATTTATCCCGTTCGCGAACGCGGCGGATTTTTCCGGATTTTCCGCTTCCGAACTTCCGAACCCGCGGATTTCTCGTATTTTCGTAAATTTAAGAAATTACGAGGAATTTCTTGTATTTTCGAAAATTTGCAAAATTATTAGGATTCTTGTATTTTCGAAAATTTTCGAAATTCCGAGGATTTCTCTATTTTTCGAGATTTTTTTTTATTTTAATGGGTCCCGCTTGCGGATTTTTGAATTTTCGAATTTTTTCGAAAATTTGCGGATCCTCGAGCAGACCGGATTTTGCGAAGTTCGGACATCTCTAATTAGAAGAAAAGAAGTATCATCTTCAGGTTAGTAAAGGTTTCTTTACAGTGAGAACGTTGACGGTGGAACTTGTCTTCCAGCATGTGTGGTATTGGCAATTCATTGAATAGCTTTAAAAGTGGCCTTGATAACTTTCTAAAACTAGTAATATGAGAATTACTGGTATTAATACATTTACTGTAGTCCTGGTTTGTACAGGATACTAAATAATTTGAGAATTACCGGTATTAATACATATACTGTAGTTCTGGTTGGTACAGGGATACTATATAATATTGAGAATTACTGGTATTAATACTATATCCCCTTTAGGAGAAGGAGGGTCAGGAGAAGGGCCCAGAAAAAACCAAAATCTCCACTAAAGCTCCCAGATCGAAGAAGTGGGGCTAATCAAACAGAACGAAATAAAAGGAGTTAAGTGACACATTACAAGTGGTCAATTTACAGGGAAATTTTGGAGGATGATGTTGGTTCGAGTAACTGTCCAGAGGTTTGTCCTTTTACTCCTCACAAGTAAAATTGATAAATTCGAATTAATTAAGATATCCATGTGTTTGCGAGAAAATGTATCCTGGCGAAGATATTTGATGGCAAAGAGAGGGAGGTAGAGTTGAACCAAACAGGATTTGGCAACTCTTGAAATACTGAAGGAGTTGGGGACTGATTAGTGTGAGATAACTCCTCAACTCCGATCCCACCCCATCAGATATTCTACCCTACAAAATAAATCTATGTGGTTTCCTCGATTCAGGGTTTCCCTAATGTCTCAAGTTTTGTCACCAATTGGTGGGGGATATAGAGAGATTGGGGGAACCTATGTTATTAAGAAATAATTTAACTAAAAAAAAGAAAGAGCCATTGATATTGTTAGATCCAAAAAGATTGGATAGTTAGAAATGCCAGACAAGGGGGGGAATGTGGTCGTTAATGACTAAGATATGTATTTACAAGGAGGTAATGTGTCAGTTAAGAGATAAATCTCAATATGAAAACTATCACATAACCCACTGCCTGCATTGCAGACCAATTACTAAAATTTTGGATAAAGGGTAAGGACAATAGTTCTGGACAAAAGAACGGGACTTTTATATAATGACCACTAGGTGTCCCACATTTTATACTATCCCAAGGTCATAAAGAGTGTTTCCGGCCTCTGGTAGGCCTATTTTTTCAGAATGATGGGCCTACTGAAAGAGTCGTCAATATGTAGAACCAGATTGTTGCGTCCTTTTCTGTACGCTTTATCATCATATGTACAGGATACAGGACGTATTACGTCAACGGAAGGTATAGTGGTAGATGAGGATGTGCGTTCTGGTCACGCTAGATTTGGAGAGTTTTCTCGTCTTATCCCTCATGGGGTAGGCCTGGAGGCTTGTGAACACTTTTTAAGTTGAGGGAACCAGCAAACGATGCCCATAGTAATTTACAATAATTTGTTAAAGTTCATACTGGAAAACAATGTATTCTTATTTGATGGGTGGCACTATAGGCAACTCAGGGGTACAGCAATGGGGGCGCCTGCGCCCCGACTTATGTAATGGTCTCCATTTGGAGAAGGTGGGAACAAACTACAGTGTTTTGGAAGTTATGATGAAGGTAGCTGGGGGAGTAATGTCCTCTTATTGGCTTAGGTATGTAATATATACTGATGCTTGGAAGGGGAGTGTGGTAGAATTACAAAGTTTGTGGACAGCCTTAATGACAATGAGAGTAACACCAATTTGACTTTGGATAGGAGTCCGGAACGGATTAGCTTTCTGGATATTGATATATAAGAAAAGCAGGGAAACTAATACTAAGGTTATAGAAGACTACATCTGTGAATGCGGTCTTGCATGCGGACAGCCACCATCCCCCCAACCAATAAAAGCCATCCCAGTTGGGCGATTTTTGAGACTGCGTAGAAATTGTAGCCTTGACCGTGATTTCTTGAATCAGGCGGAGGAAATGTTGAGAGATTTAGGGAAAGAGGGTACTCGAACTCTATTATCAGGAAAGGATTTAGGAGAGCTTGGCACACCCACAGAGAAGGATGTTTGGTACAACCATAATAAAATCACAAATAACTCTAAGTTAAGAGTGATTACAAATTAACCAACAGTGGCAGGAAATACGAGGTTCTTAAATAAACACTGGCTTGGCTGGCAAATGATAGAGTATTGAGAACTAAAGTGGGACATCACCCCCCAGTATGACTGCAAAAGGGCAAAGAGCCTTAAAGATAGTCTGAGCCCCAGCCACTATGTGCGTAAACAACAATACATTGGAAAAATGGCTGGAGTTAGTTTCAAGGTAAGATAAAAACTAAAAATGGGTACAGAGCATTTTGGAAATGCAGTAATGTGCACCTACATGGTAATACAGAATCGATAATGCTGCCAAATGGAAAAATGTGGTCATTGGGTAGTGTAATGAATTGTCAAACATGGGGGGTCATTTATCTAGCTATCTGTGCACTGTGGAGCCAATATGTGGAAAAACGATTAGAAAATTGACCATTAGGATAGAGTGATCATATCAGAGCATGTGCCAAGTTTCCCTCTGAGAAACATCAGGAAACTTCAAAGGGTTAAAGTTTGTGGGAATTGAGATCGTCCGAATGGGGGAAAGAGGAGGCAATATAATAAAAGGCTGCTTCATGTGGAAACCAAATGGATAATGAAGTTAAAAACGCTGCACCCCACTGGGACTAATGATGATATACAGTTCTCATGTTTTTGTAATTGAGGAAAAAGGGAATGGGGAGAGTAAGCCATGGTGTAACAAGTCATTGTATTGTATTAATGGGACATGATTATGTTATGGTATAACTTTGAGGATGGTATCTCTTTAAGAAATGGATATATAAGGAGATACTGGACGTGTGACGTGATACCCTGACGAAGCGTCCGGAAAGGGCGCGAAACGCGCGTCGGTGTTCCGTGCTGGGGGGCGAGCTTGCTACACGTAATGCCGGAGACCAGTGTGTTTGATGTGAACCAGCATGCAGGTCGTGAGTATGAGTGGATTGCACTAAGTACACCATGTGGAATAATTGTTAAAACGGCGGGATAACAGTTTAATGGAGGTGGGACGGGTGAAGATTGAATGTTTGTGTCAAGCTGGAAGCGTCATGAGAGGACACAGGGGAGCGGTTTAAGACCTGATACCTGCCACTGAGTTTAAGTGTTTGGGACAGGCGAAGTTGTGCCCAGGTACCTAGTGCTAAAGGTGACAGTCTCACCGGATCTGTCGAAATAACGTAGTGATTTTTGTGTTGAGCGTAAGTCCCGATAAACCCCTCTGACAATATCCAATACCCCGCTTGAATCCGATACGTTTAATGGTGTTCACGGAACTAGTATGAGACATTTCAATTGTGTGTGATTAAGTTTTCCAAAGTGGACGCTGAGATACACTTGTTAGCAAGTGAGAGGCCTACTATGACCATCATGCTCTTTGCCCTTCCACCCAGCTTTTTGTGTTTGTTTAGTGATGTGATGTAATGTACTATACACGGGGGGTTCCCGTGTTTAGGAATGTGATTTTTAATATGTGTGCATGACACGCTTCAGAGCCATAAAGGTACTTTGCATGGATCTTTTGAACCTTGTCAGACTTTATTAGAATAATGGTGATCGTGCCTATACTACTGGCCTTTGTTGTTGATTCTCTGGGCATCCACCAGGCGTCTTTTGCTTGGGGTGTTGGGAGTCGTATAAAATCTAGGCTAGTTTGCCCGGAGGCACCCTTTATTTAAGGATTCACCTATAACAGTATGATGGGGAGGAGGAGCACAATACCGCTTTTTTATATATTAATACATATAACTGTAGTTCTGGTGGGTACAGGGATACTATATAATATTGAGAATTACTGGTATTAATACATATACTGTAGTTCTGGTTTGGTACAGGGATCCATATCATAAATATTGAGAATTACTGGTATTAATACATATACTGTAGTTCTGGTTGGTACAGGGATACTATATATATTGAGAATTACTGGTATTGATACATATATTGAGTTCTAGAATCCGCAAGTAAAATGTCCCATGGTATCTAGGTGCGACACGCAGCATCAAATCCACGAGTAAAGTGTCCATTAAAACCTATACGGGAGCATCGAATACGTGAGTAAAATTCCATGTAATCTAGGCGCGAACATTGAATCTCTACAATTAAAGTGTCCTTAAAGCCTATACGCGAGCATCGAATCTGCAAGTAAATGTTCCATGGTAATCTAGGTGCAACGCAGCATCGAATCCGCGCGAGTAAAGTGTCCATTAAAACCTATACGCGAGCACGAATACGCAAGTAAAATGTCCATGGTATCTAGGTGCGAACGCGAGCATCGAAATCTACAATTAAAGTTGTCCATTAAAGCCTATACGCGAGCATCAACCCGCAAGTAAACTGTACATGGTAACCTAGGTGCGAACATCGAATCTACGAGTAAAGTGTCCATTAAAACCTATACGTGAGCATTGAAATCTGTGAGTAAAAGTACATGTACCTAGGCGCGAACATTTGTACTCCCATTGACTTTAATGAGTCCGGTTTCAGACTTTCAACTTTCAAAGTTTTTATATATTTCGAAAGTTTGAAAACGGACTGAACTTTTCGAAAGTTCGGCCATCTCTAGTGAACTCTTGTCCACTACCTTATCAATGGAGATTATGTCCCTCAGTGCAGCAGAAGCTGGGAACCTCACTTCCTTGAATTGTTCCTTCGGAACAAGGCACTAAGACGAGTCCCAATGGCATTGGTGTCAAGTTCCTTTGGCAGAAGACCTGCTGGCCTATCTATCACCACAACCTGGCCAACACCCTGAATGGGCTAGCCCCACTGCTACTTATTATGGCTAGGAAAACAAATCCTTTACCTACCTGATTCTGGCAGTCAAAACACAGAGAAACAACAGCCAACAAGCTATAGTCCCCACCACTCTACCGAAGCTACATTTTATTCACCACAACTTAAACCCCCCATTGACACCTGCATTACTGTACCCCCACAACCTTCCTACTTGTCACAACCAACCACAGCCACTTCTGTCTCCATTCCTCCAGTCTCCTTCTACACTTCGGTCGGGTCGGTGCCAGTTTTTTCGGTGCTAAAAACATTTGCCGACCTCCTCTATGTTCCTGCCCTTTAATGTCTTCTGCTCACCCCCCCACCCTAAAACACCTACCCATCCCCCCCCTGCGTGTTGCCTCCAACACTCCTGCTGCCCCCCTACATGGCTTCCTGGCATGCTGGCCCTGTAGTGCTGGCAGTAGCAATGCTCGTGGTTGTTTTTGAGAAAAGGTGAAAAATAAGGCCCTTGACCACGTCTTCTTGATCTTGGTCTGAGCACGACGACCCCATAAAATGTCAAGCAAAGTGCCCTTCCCTTGTGACCAGATTTTAAATCCACCACACCGAAAGTCACACACAAAAGCTTCAAAAGTGCAAAGTCTCTCTCCTACTCCAGCACCTGTCAGGTCTCCCTACTAAACTCTCTAATAGACTGGCAAAATGGCGCCTGACATTTTATACCATGGTCCTTAAAAATGCCTCCAAAATTTTCTGTGCTATTTTGGTCTAGATATAGCATCGGCCCCAATGGCTCCCTGCAACTGGTAGTGGAATTTAGAGTAGGCTACACATGTGTGTGGCTATATTTGGATTTACGTTTTAGATTGCAATGTTAAACTGTACTGAAAGAATGAAATTATTATACTAGATAACAAGAGACTTGAAAAGGATCATCAGGACAAAGATCATTAGAGCAAATAACAGGCCCACAGTGTCAACCCATAGTCTATAAGTGGCAAATTCTGTAAAAACTATCAACCACAATCCAAGTTCCAAACTATGTATTACCAAACATATTGGCCACCTTTGTCCTTCATTGTTAAACAAGGAATGTAATACATGTTTGTATTTAAAATGTGTATGTGTGTGTGTTTGGGGAGGTTTGTTTAAGACTCCTCCTTGTATACACAATACCCGTCCACCTTGTGCACTTATTGAATATACATTATGTCAGCAGAGTCACTGTTCTTCACATAGATTTTGAGCAGTGGATAAGCAGTAAACTGTTTAAGGTTATAAGAACAATACAACTAGATGCATTCATTATAAGCCACTTACATCATGTGTGGTGGCTTTTTTTTGACATAGCCTCAGTTTAAAACTTCAATCCCCATAGCTCCAGGCTGGTAAACTTGAAAAATTCAGCTCCTGTGAAAAGGATTCATGACTCTACTTAATAGATAAACTGTCTGAAAATGTTAAGATCTGTCAACATCATCTCCCTAAATGAACACAAAATTCAAGAGACCTCTTTCACTTTCCAAGAACTGTACATCACAAAATGTGTACACGTGTGGAACATGCATGTTCAGTGCGTTCCAATGCACATGCTGCCTTGGCCCGCCATTGACATTATTTTTATATACCTTATTGCTATTTGTATTGTGAAAACAACCTTTTGGTCAAAACGATTTTGTGGCCAACCGAAGAAGACTGATGGATAATCAATACTTCATCATTAGTTTCAAAACCCCACTGTTAAAGTTTGTACAGAGCAAACAACACCTGTTTTGTAAAGAGACAGTTTGACACAGGGGCACTTATCTCTTTAAGTACTAAATGTTAGAGTGGTGGGGCTAGTTTAATGCAATATATTATCAATTAAGCATCTTTCTCGTCTTTCCTAGCAGTAAGACTGGAATGAGCTCACTAAGAGAACAGCTTTTTACTTAAAGACCATGTCCACCCGACTTAAAAACTATCTTTTCTGCCTAAAGGAAGGTGCCACTGCCCACCCCCAAATATTTTTTTGAAAAAGCCTTAGGTCGTTACTTACAAGCCTTTTCTCCTTGGACGTCTCCAATCTGGTTCCCTGCTTGCGTTAGGGGGTAAGGGATCCTCTTCGCATGTCACTTCACGGCCTTGTTGAGGTTGAGGAAGAAACAGGCACAGATAGTCACTGACCAGCTTCTACTCTTCAGTTTCCTGGACTTTGAAAAGGCACAGCAGGAGAACCATAAGGAGCAGAGATTTAAGGTAAGGATTATTTTAAACTACAGAGTGAGGCCAGTATGGGGTTACCATTTTAGTTTTGGGGTGGACATGCCCTTAAAAGAGTGGATAATTGTCATGGTAAACGGTTGTGAATAATATTTCTAGGGACGTTAGACACTGGTGAAGCTTAGACATGGGTTTGTTTTAGAAATTTTTCATCTCTCCCAGTTTACTTACTTTTCTAATTTCAACAACAATTGACAGTATTGACGCTCCCACTCTTCATATTCTTTCTTACCTCATGTTATCCCATTTTAAAAAATTTTCTTCCACAAACAATATAACAAATAGGGTGAAATACATTGAAACACACATTGGGGAGATTCATTAAATGTTCTTATCTTTAAATATGGTGCTAATTTTTGCCCCAACCTTCAGATCTTTTTAATATTTGAAAGCTAACACAGCTGATTGGTTGGGCAATTTAGACATCATTCTAATGAATAACGACTTTTATTGACTCCCTTGACACCTTATTTACAAAGGGTTAATGGTCTTTCCACCCATTACCCATTGCCTCTTGACCTATTATTTGTGGGAACCCTAGGTCATTCTCTAACCAAGCTTGATCACCCAAGACATTTAAGAAACAATAATTTGGGTTTGCTTATCTCCCATGTTTTTTGAAAGTGCTAAAGAAACTATACAAGTCTTTAATCGAAGTATAAATCAATCTGCTGTCAAAGTGATATCTAATCTACACACAGCCTGTGTGCATGGGCAGGTTTCATACTTATTAGTATGTGCTGTTAGTGTGTACGAAGTGTGCACTAGAGAATTGAAGTTGCCTCTCAGTTAAATCTTTGGATAACGATACGCCTGGTCTGTCTGTCTTTCCTATAATCCTGTCGTGGTTTCAAAACCTTTTATTTAATCTGTAAGCAAAGAGGAACATCCAAATTTAGTAACTTTTTTTAAATGGCTCCTTTCAATGGGCCAATTATTTATCCCTACATGAACTCCGCTCACTACCACCGGTTTATGTTTGGCTCGGCTATTTTATTGCGTTCTGGATTTCTAACAGTGTATAGGACTCACTGTGTCTAACTAACGTGGTTTAACCCATTCACAACCTTACTAGTTTAGGTCCAACCAAACTGCTGCTGATTCTCCAGGTAAGACGTTAGCCGTTATAAGACATATTCCCCATTATATTGAATAAACAAATGCAGGACACAGCACCCCTAATACATTACATTATTAATGTATATTTTAAGTTCTATGAATAAGTCTCTAATTGGTCTATTAAGTTTTCTTCTTCTTTATGGCCAGGAAATGTGCCTATAGTATTAGATCCTTCAACACTTTATTTCTCAGTTTAAAAAAAGATATTGAAACCAAATAGACATTCTATTGCTCTCTACCCCATCTGGTGTTCAATAAATAATACACAAAACACAATTTAACTAAAATTTCTATATATCCATGAGGAAGTTTTATGAATATAGCACTTTATGGGGAAAAACAAACAATTTCGATTATTATGTTGGTAAAATGTATGGGTATGATTTTAAAAAATATGAAGTAAAAGTAACCCTGTTCAAAAAAAATAGTAAAAGATCAAATAACTTCTATATTATGGTATAATTAGAAAACTGCATAGACCACACCAGGTGTCAGTATAAGCCCACTGTATAATAAAGGGGTTTTTCCTCATTTTGAGAAAGCTTCTTAAGGTGGTCTTGAACATTTTCACATAAAATAGTTGTTCTTCCATGTGCACATTCTTGTACAATACAATATTACCTGTCTATATATATCTATAATAATTCGAAAAGAGACCGCCTAATCTCATATGCATATTCAAAGCACAGCTGTCACAATTACAATAACTGGTCACCATCAATACAATATAAAGTACTTGTGTCAATAACCTGATTATGTGATACATAGGACTTCTAACCATATAAAGGACCTACAGAGGCAGAACATGATCCTTGAAGTCTAAGGCAATACTGAAAAAATATATATAAAAATAAAAATTGTACCAGTTTTTCCATCTTGTTCCCCAAATTCTTACGGTGACATTTTGTGCAAAGGTTGTTCTACTGTAGGTAGAGAGGAACATTATTGTTTGCTGGTTCATTTATTTTGTATAAAGGTGTCCTTACACACGACGTAATGGGTAAAATCCTGTTGGGAAACAACGGGATTTACCTATTATCATTTTGTGTGTAGGGGCTGTCCCAGACCAATTGGGGTGCTGACGAACAACCGTAGTTAGCACTACGATCGATCGGGAATGACAGAAATTTCAGATGGTTGGTATTGGCTCCCTTTACTTTAAGTAGAGGGGATCCGATTGTGTCGGTGTATGCCGCATGGCTGACCAATCCCCATATTGGGTAATCTATTTAGGAAATTAATAAGTTTCTTGTAATTTAAGGATCCAAGGATGTTTAAATAACAGAGATATTTTGTAACTAAGGTCAATTCTAATATATAATTCAAAGCTAAAAGTATCATCTTCATGTTTCTAAAGTGGACACTAGAGGTCGCCATTTCTTGAGTTGTGCAAACTCAACTTTCCTGGGAATCATTTACCAGGCTTCAGTAATCTGCACAATTATAAACGAATAATACATCCCTTATTAGACTTTTCTTTTTTTTAAAAAAAAAGTAGTCCAGGAAGCTTTGCCAAATTGCACCTAATAATTACGCTAGTTCTCTTAACAATAACAGAACAGAATTTTTGTTTGTTTATGTTTCGATCTAAGTAAATATTCTCAACAATATATTGCAATTTAAAGGCTTCGATATTAGACAAGATAAAGTTTATTTTGGAATTTACCAATGAAGTAAATTTGGCTAATAAATTGCCGAGCACTGAGAACAACAGATATGGGAAACATATTTAACTCATGTGAAAGTTTTCTTCCCTTTTTTAGCGGTTCCGTAATAACTTTTTAAAATCTAACTGCAATACATTGCTATACAGTAGTTTACATCTGTACTAAACAAATGGGAAGTAGGAAGTCGTCCAGTTGGAATTATTTGAAGTCGACAAATGTTAAAATCCTACATCTATCAAATATTTTACCGTTCCATATATTTGTTGTTAACTCTCGGTTAAAACGATTAGCAGTATAGTGTGAAAGAAGCTGGCAGTTTTATTTCAACAGCGATTTTGCGGACCTACTGAGTTCCCAAATTGCATTGAATCGGAATTTTTTAGAATTTTCGTTAACATTTTCGGATTTTCAGTAGATTTTTGATTATTTTCGAATTTTTGATAAAAGTTCCCAGGTTTAATAAATTTTGAAAAATCCATTAGGTCAGTTCTGAAATCAGGACTTAACATAAAATTTGCAGTAACATTTAACGTTTTACTTATTCCTTATGACTAACTGACCTTAAACAGAGGTAATGTCATGCCAACGGTAATTAGCAATACACAATGATAGCATTCACATACAGAACCATCTGACCTCATCATGAGATTGGCCATATAGAAATTTCCTCTTTTTTAGTAGGTGGTCCAATAGTTTGGGATTGGTATTTCCCAAACTATACATAGGCATTTATAAAGGTTTGAGGTTTGCGGAGATTTAGCAGTTTGGGTTAATCTTAGAGGCGGACCCATTAAATGGAAAAATACCCTCGAATTATACGAGATTTTCGTATTTTAAAATTTTCGAAATTTTTGAAATTGGCGTGAAAACTCGTAATTTCGGAAATTTTCGAAATACGAAAAATCCCGCGAATCGAAGGCGGAAGATCCGGAAACCGGAAAATCCGCCGTTCGCGAACGGGAAATAAAATCCTGGCGTATCCAGGTTCGGTTTCCGCGAACCGGCCTCCCTACCAGCAAGTAATTTTAGAAAAATCGCACCTACTCTGCCCTTCTTTAAAGTTACAAGGGGATATAAGATAATAGATAAAAGTTCTATAACCTTTTTCTATCTGTTCTGCTGCCTTCTGATTATGAGGAAGATACGAAGATACTATACAGAGGCAGGTGCAATAAGCTATATTATAATAAATATCATATTAACATATTGATTAAGTGCATGTCCACCCTCCCACAGGTATTTCACACATAGGACTAGAAATCCCCCAAACCCTAGATCATCTTATTGGCATCTTATTACTTTCCCTACAACCTCCTCCCAGAAAATTGCTGTATATGAAGCAGGGAAGGGGGCCCCATCATATTTTGCTGGGGGGCCCAGTACTCTAGTTTTATGCCACTGTCTTTAATAGGTACACTTTAGAAACAACATGGTGCATAGCTGCTGGTGGAGGATAATGAAATGACCCTGATCTTAGCACAGCTCTGTGGCAATGCATTTCCAGTACTGTAACTATTTAAAGGGGAATGTTGATGGTAGGATAGAGATGGAAAACTCTGAAGTTTCATTCCATTTTTCAGATTTATGGGAGCTCGCGAAAAACGCGAAAATCCGAAAATGAACTTACTTTCGAGGTTTGAAACATATTTTTGAGGTTTACCCAAGTACTAGTTATTTTTGGTAACCCAAAAAATAACCTCAAACATTCGATAACCCTTGAAAATACGACTGGGAAACTACTTTGAGTTCCCCCAACGATATTTTCGAGGGTAATCGAATGTATATTTCGGTAACCCCAAAAATACATTCCGAAGTCTGTAAATTCTTACGATCCAGAACATTTGGATTTTGGAACTGAGGGTTCCTGTGTCGGATTCGGGTCTGAGTCGGACCCGTATCCCATTTCTAGTAGGAAGTAGGGTGTAACTGCCAGGGAGCAGACCCTGCAACCCCCAGGAGTCCATGGGAGCCCCGTTCCATCTTACTTTCCCTATCACAGATACAAGCATCCCCCCTACAAAACCACTATAGTTGAAACAGAGTGGGGGGCCAATCAAAGTCTGATGGGTGGCCAGCGATTCAAGAGTTCAACACCACTGAACTTGACATCAGCACTGTTCTGTGCAATATTTGACAGTGCGTAGCTACAGACCTATAGGCCCTAATGCAAAATTTGGACAGGAGCCCCCCCCAACACAAACACAAATCACGCTGCAAACCAAATAATCATTGCCATAAAAAAACATCCAAATCCATCAGTACATTTTTTAAGGGCAATCATTTTAAAACATACTTTAACCACACACCTAGAAAAACTATTCACTCAGATTCCAACAAATTTCTAAACGTAGATCTTAAATCTTATAACTCCTAAAATAACTGGCAAGATTTTTCAAAGTTTTGGGTGTTCCCTAGACAATTTCCCAGGGGCCATTGAAGTAAGTAACCATCTCTATTCATAAACTTAGCAATCTGATGTCTGATTTTATTTCTTCTTACTCATAGGGGTTAGGAGAGAGAGAATTTGTAATCACAACGTGTGCAGAAAATGTTATGAAGGCAAAAGTACTGCCAGGCATGGGAAAATCCAGCTTCAGCTTTGGGGAACAAACAGAACCTAAAGTGAGCTTATAAAGAAAGCCACCTGAGTGTGAGTATGTTTTGGTGTTTGGGGGGTTGGGGGTTGGGGGGAGGGCTTACATTCCTTTATAAAGTATTAAGCAAAATTATTTTTGCCTAATAGTATTCAGAGTATAGTATCAGATATAATTTCAAAAATAGCAACCAATCATTCGAAATCCTCGAAATACAACTGGAAAACTCAAAAATGGTTTCCGATTGTATTTTCAAAAATGTTCGAAGCGTTCTAGGTTTATTTTCAAAAATTCTACTCTGATTTCTGTAGTTAAACTCCAGTCACTATTTATATCACACCCATGTAAGGTTTCAACAGAAACAAAGATGAAATGAGGGCACATTTCTTTCATTTTTGTGTAGGTTTTTTTGAAATCTGTATAAGAAAACATAATATTAATCTATTAGCAATGTGTGTTTGCTTGTGCATTCCTTTACAGCAACTCCAATGACCAAGTTAATTATTTATTAGAGAAACACATCAGTAAATACACAGAACATGGTAAATTACCCGGTAAATATTACTGAATACATAGGATGGGCCGAACTTCATAAAGTTCGTTCCGTTTTAAAACTTTCAAACTTCAGTAAAAAATTGAAAGATCGAAGTTCCAATTTGGACCCGTAAAGTCAATGGAGAGTGATAGTTCAAAAGTCCGGTGATTTAAACAGCTAACCTAACAATGGTAACTTACGTAAATGGCTCTGGCACCTGGGAAAATTGGTCCTGGGGAACATGTCCACTATCACACCAAAACTTCTAAAAAAAACACGAGCTGGGCAATGTCAGTGTTTGCGCAAGCTACATTCAAGGGTTATGGGCCATACTAACGATACTTTCGAGGGTTAGCGGGAAAAAGAACCATAAATTTGAGGATTACCGAAATCGAACGAACTTTCGAGGGTTAGCGGAAAAGAACCATAAATATGAGGATTACTGAAATCGAAACGATACTTTCCGAGGATTATCAAAACGACATACTTTCGAGGCTTTTAGCGAATGATACTTTCAAGGGTTAGTGAAAACAATCCATACATTTGAGTGTTGCCAAACAAATACTTCAAGGCTTACGAAAATCCAAGGCTACATTCGATGGGTTAGTGAAACGTACATTCTAGTGTTTAGCGAAAACGATCTGTACATTCGAGGCTTATCGAAAATTAACTATAATTTCGAGGTTATCAAACCATACCATTCTAGGGTTGGCGAATGGTCCCATAATTCCGATAATTGAATTTACAATATTATCAAAAATACAGCCGCTAGTCAGAAAACAAACTATTTCGAGCCGAACTAGTTTGAATTTTCAAGTTCGTCTGAACTCATAAGTTCGGCTCAAACTCAGGCTCGAGTTCAGTTTTTGTGTCCATCTCTACTGAATACAGAAGCTGTTTCATCACCCCATATTATTACCTGAATTCTTTTCCTGTAAAAATATGGGGGACAATTGTTTGGGAAGCTCCATCAACAAAGATAGATTTAGGCTTTGGGCTTCCAAGATGGGTTTCATACAGAGCAGCACTCTTTCATGAAATACAAGTAATGGTATCAACTCACCCCTTTTACATTTTCCATATGTACATTGAATATATAACAGATTAATATCTAATGGCAACCTGACAGTCTTACCCTCCTATTATTTCCTATAGATCTTGTTCTGGAGATTGCTGGGAAGTAGAAATATTATTGTGTTAACGAGACAAAAAGCAGACAGGAAGAAAGATTAACTTACAGGCCTTAGCTGGGTTCACACCAAAAGATATTTTCGGCTGACTGACCGATTCACGCATTTATCTCCTGGTGTGGGGTGACAGGCCGACCTCAATGTCCTCTCGGACGTGTCAAAAATTCCGATCAATCGTGCGGTTTCCCTATGGTACTGTATGATCATCGTTCTCAAATTCAAATTTGCGCGACCGATGGACATTTGTCCCGGCCGAGCTCTCGCTTTTATTGAGCTCTTGGTCAGGACCATAGTCCCTCCATGTATACCCAGCCTTACAGGCACTGAATATAACAATATATTGAAATCTGACAAACTACTGATCAGCTGATCCACCCCAATTGAAACATGACAAAACTAGAACAAATATTAAAATACATTCAAGTTGTTAACTGGCTGCCCCTAGCTTTTAATTCTTACAATTCTTAAATTTTAATCAGCAATATATTCAATGCTTGAATGTAGAAAAAACTCAATGCGAAAACCTGACAATTGTCCAAAACGTGGGGGGGGGGGGGGGGGGGGGGTTACGTGTTCCCTCAGACCATTTACCAAGTCCCAGACGCCATTTATCAGTTACCATTGCTATTTTATTTGTAATTAACTAGAATTTTTATTCTTTTTCTCCTCTCCCCTTGACTTTATGGGGTTCCTTTTCCAACTACCAAACTTCAGAACTTTTACTGAAGTTCGAAACTAATGGAGGAGTTAGGACATCTCTATTAATACCAGTGGAATGTGCTACTTTTAGGTAAAATATTTAGTTCTGCACTTTTTCTTGCTTTCCAGCCAAATTCACGCAATATATTTATGTTGAATTAGGTTTGATTTTCTAGTCTTAGCCAAATATTAACAGCATGCTTTGCACCAGGGAAAATAACTTTGTCATATTTGACTTTATTATGGTGATAAAGATATTTGTTTTATAAAAGTACATTTGGTTTTATAGTTTGTCACACAGTTCAATAAATTTGTGAGTATGTTTCTCACCAATTGCCTTTGAATCTGAAAGGGAATAATTTTGTTAAGTTTATTTAAGAGGTATGGACTCCAAAATATAAATGTGACTTATGCATTCTAGAATCTCTGAAAGCTAGTTGGAGTTCTCCCCCTCTAAAATTAGCAGAAAATATAATCTATTCTGACTATAGAATGGACTAAACAGCACTGCAATCAACGTATGGCCCAGCTCAGAAGAGCCAATTCCGCAGGTCAGGATTCACCATGTACCTGCATCTTAAGGATAAAGGACATCCTTTGAAGATTGTAATGTTAACATATTGGCAAAGGAAGGTGACTGGTTCAAGAGAGGTGTTAAGATGGCCATTTATGTGAAAATAAAGAAGCCAAGCCTGAACAGAGGTGAGGGTTCCACACCAACTGTCTGCCATGTACAATGCTGTTTTGACACCTTACCACCTTAACCACCTGTTCTTATAAACCTTAGCCACCTAGCCACTAGCAATCACGCCTTGCATTCAATGTCCTTCACACTTGCTGTGATAAGCCCAATTGGGACTTTCCAGGGTACTAATTGCCAACAATTCTGAGTCATTCTGAATTGAGAAAGCCAGTCGGATGACTACGAAACATCTTCAAGAACTAAACTAGTCCAGTTGATCTAACTGAATACAACATATACACCATGATCTAGATGAATGAGAACCTTCAAAAGAAACTACAATCAGATTCTTTCAGAAAGATCTGATTTTATCTGTTCCCCAAACATTTCCCAGGTCCCAGAGCCCTTTACTGTAAGTTACTTTTTATCATTTTATCAAATTTAATAAAATGGGTATTTCTCTGCAAAAAAAAATTTTTTGTTTTTTTTTAAATCCACAATCCGCAGGCGGAAAGAATTTAGCAGTTTCATCACCCATCTAAGTAGCGACTTGACAACTCTTGTAGATGGAAAGGACCACTGAGCATGTGAAGATTTGTATCTCTTTTGTAACCCACCATGGGGTTGGCCAACACCTAGCAGGCCTGAAGTGAATTGAGAAAAACAAGATGGCATTGCTAATTTCAGTTGCAATCAAGACATCTAACTTCTAATTAAGATGGAGGTTAAAATATTCATTGTGGCCTGTGTACATTTTGCGAATGTATTTACAACTTAGAAAGTCTTGTGCAATGTAGCTTACTTGCTCCAACGCCCACAAAGATCTCTTAAGACAACACAATTAAAATATTTAATGAAAGACATCTATTCCCACGAAAACCTTTAGAATTGAAAAGTCCATTTCCCAGTTCTGTTGGTGTGTTTGTCTCAAAAGAAGACAACCTCTTTCCACCTCTTTCTTCCTCTTATTGGTGATTGATTGGGTAATGCAGGTAAGGAACGTTGAGGTGATGCCTCTATTGAAAAGGCGTAGTTTTCGTACTACATTTTGGCAATCGTGTGCCCAAATATTACATCAGGAAGCGCAGGTTGAAAACTCTTTTCTGGCTGTTAGTGGACAGAATTACATCTCCCTGTAAGAATTAATCAGGCGATGCACTCAGAGCCGCTGGTGTACACAGCCCAGCGATGTTATATGTCGATAGCGGCCCTTGGAGCATCGCTATTGACTTTTTTATATTCCGGCACTTTTAATGCATGCCACAATAGAATGCCGCTTTCGTCATATACCTTGCTTGCGATGGCTGCGCGTTTCACTAGAAAAATTGAAGTCGCGATAACCTATATAACATCGGTTAGCGTGACTTAAACTCCAAAAAAAGAGTGGTGCGTCTTTGGTGCATCTCCCTATAAGTTTATTATATTTCTTTCTTAGATTAATCATGTAAAAATAATCTAAACTAGCGCTTTCATCAACAGACATACAGTATCAGGTCCCTTGTCTGTTCGACCAATGATATGCTAAATACAATTCTGCCATTGATAACAAGTGCACGCATGGGATGTGCAGTCATGTTACATGAATTAGAAGGGTTGTGTGTAGAAATGAAGACCTTAACAGAAGTTCCTCTTACTCTCCTGCCACCCATTTCTCTCCTACACTCTCCATTCCTGCTGCTTCGCGGTTATCTTTGGAAGCCTCTAACTGAAATCAATCTTGTGATTGCAAACTTTATTGTGCTTTTCTTATATAGGAATTTATTTTCACAGAAATCCATGGGGACATTTCCCATTGTTTATAAAAAAGATTTTTTTTTCACTTAATGTTCACAAGCATCTAAATCATTAACCCATGCAGTGGGACCAAGGTTAAAGGCATCCATACAAATGTTTTAACTTCAACAGAAAGAGTCTTTAGCCAAGGCTCCCCAGCTGTTATCTGAACGACACTCTGTGTTTGGTTGTTCTGTAACACTGAAGGGTTTGTGATAAGACATGGCCAAACTTTCTAAGTTCAGTTTTGTTTTCAAACTTCCAACTTCAGTAAAAGTTCCGAAGATCCCATTAAAGTCAACAGTGAGAAATAGATTTAAAAATTTGGATTAAATACAGATAAAATAGCAACGGTACAACTTACTGCATTGGCTGTGGTCCCTGGAAAATGGTTTGGAGAACATGTCACTATCACCAACACTCTTGATAAAACCACTTTCTACTACCTTCACAATCAGGCCATTGTCGGGTATCCACAGGCTACATTCAAGGGTTTGGCCATTCCTGGTTACCGAATGATACATCAAGGGTTATCAAATAAAAGGCTACATTCGAGGTTACCGACTCGAAAGCTACATTTGAGGGTTACCGAAATCGAAAGCTACTTCGGGGTTACCAAAATCGAAAGCTACATTCGAGGTTACCGAACGATACATTCGAGAGTTACCGAATGCTGCATTTGAGGGTTACTGAAATCAAAGGCTACATTTGAGGGTTACCTCCCGAAATTAAAGAATATATTAGACGGTTACTGAAATCGAAGGCTATATTCAGGGTTATCCGAAATCGAAGGCTACATCGAGGGTTACCGAAATCGAAGGCTACATTCAAGGGTTACCGAAATTGGAGGATACATTCGAGGGTTACCGAAATCGAAGAACAATTATCATGGTGGCTCCCGTCTTCTGCACTCACCCCTATCTCTTCCTAGGAGTAGCACACGTGCTAGCAGTCCGGGTGGGTCTCCTCCCCCCACAAGACTATAGAAAATAGAAGCAATACCGCTGGCAACAGTGTAGTAAACCTTCCATTAAGTCAGTACTACACACTCACCGCTCTAATTTCTTAAAGGCTTCATTCATCTTTATTAAATTCAATTTAAACCATATTCGATCCAAAGAGCTATTAGCTGGACTATGATTAAGGTCTTTTTGACCTGAACGCGTCAGATGTTTCCTCTACTGTTGACTACACTACATGCGGTATTTGCTTTCTTTTACTGAAATCGAAGCTACTTCGAGTGTTACCGAAAACAAGGACTATATTCAAGGGTTACCGAAACTCGAATCTCTCATCAAGGGTACCGAAATCCAAGGCTGCATTCAAGGGTTAACTGAAATCAAAGGCTGACATGTAGAACTGTTACCGAAATCAAAGGCCTAATTTCAAAGGTTTACCGAAATCAGGCTATTTCAAGGGTTACCAAATCGAGACCTACATTCAAGTGTTACCTGAAATCAAGGCTAACATTCAAGGTTACCCGAATCGAAGGATTATTCGGGGTTACCGAAATCAATAGGATACATTCGAGGGTTAACCGAAATCGAGACTACATTCAAGTGTTGCCAAAACAAAGGCTCATTCAAGGTTTATATCTGATATTTCCTGAAAAAGCGACAGGGCTCAGGCGAAATCAAAGGTAAACATTCGGGGTTACCGAACTCGAAACTACATTCAAGGTTACGAAATCAAAAAGGCTACATTTAAGGGTTACCGAAATCAAGGTTACATTTGAGGTTACCGAAATCAAGGCTACATTCATACGGGATGCCAAAATCGAGGTTACCATTCGAGGGTTACCGAAATAGAGGATACATTCGAGTGGACCAATTCGAGAATTCAAATTTTCTATATTATCAAAATATGTTCCGCGAGTATGAGAAAGCCCGCAAACTAGTTCGTAGTTTTGCTAGTTTCTTGAGTTGTTACAAACTCATCAGTTTGACCTGAACTCAGTCGTGGTTCAGTTCGGTGTCCATCACAATTGTGATTGATATTCATGAATTAAAATATAATATGTTTTTAGAATATACCTAAATTTAATAACGCTGGTTTCTTTGACGGAGGGATTAGAGTGAGGTTGAAGGCTCTTTGGGGTAAAGAGAGTAAGAGAGCTATTGATGTGGAGACTTAGGCCATACTGTTTAGGGCACTTTTAAGGCTGTCCTGACCAGCGGCCTATCTTTGGCCGCTGCTGCACCAATACCAAAGATAGGCATGCATTGGCGCACGGGCTGTCAGCTCATAAGCAGCTGCGAGTGTAGTGCCGGCAAGGTAAGTTTGCAGTGTCCCCCTGGGATTTTTTATTACAGGGAGGTGGCAATAAGCCATCCTCAGCTCCCTGAAGAATAACAGAACAGATGCAATACTTAAAATCACAGGTTTAGTGTCCACCCTTTTTTTAAATTTCATATTTGTTGGGCTTCCTCCCCCAGCCCCAAACCCCATTATTCTTATTTTCAGAAAGTCCCCCGATCTTACTTACTTGTCCCTACTTTCCTCCTCCGCACCGTCACGCCCTCTGCTTGTCATGAAACAGCAAGGCAGGAGGCCGGACCGGCACCGCGTCCGTGATTTGCTGAGAGGCCCAATCACGGACCGGCTTCCGTAGTTCATAATGAGAGGAGAGAAGGAAGGTAAGAAGTACGGGACTTCCTAAAAATAAGAAATAAAGTGGTTGGGGCTGGGGAGGGAGCCCTACAATATATGAAAGGGAATTACACTAGTGGAGGAGATGTAAACCGGATGGGAGAGAAGGGGGGGGGGGGGCTTTAACTCTGCGCATTTCAAAATCTTCCCGGAGGAGAGACAGGAGACATAGTCCTATATGGGACTCCTGCCAGGCTTTTGGTGGAAGACGTTGAAGCACCATTGAGCAGGAATGTAAGGTAAGGATTTTTTATGTACTACATAGTGGGGCCTGTAGTGAGGGAAAATTATAGTTTTGGGGTTGGCCATGCCCTTTTAAAAGAAGATTCTGGACCAATGAATCGCCACACCAGACCAGTCCAAGAGTTCATCAATGGCGCTTAACAGCACAATGTTTTCCCAGACACTACGGGGCTGATGCTTTATCGACTGTTTTTCTTTCCCCCCTGAAATTAGTGCAAAACCCATGCTACCCAATGTCAAATATCGTGTTCGTATAGATTGTGCACTAATTTTTGCAAGTGCATTTCCCATTTTTTTACCTATGTAGTAAAGGCTTAGTTAATATTAGTGCAAGAATTTTACACAATCTAAATGCCCTTTACTACGGAGGTGAACAGGTTGATGCAGAACTTAAAAGATCAGTCTACTGGATCCCGCGTGCGTAGGATCTCCAGGTCAGGTAAGACAGATCCTTTTTAGTTCTCATCGGCCATATTTTTTCTTACCTTACGATGTGTGTTTAGATCGAAGTCCACACACCACTGGCTCTTCCTGCTCTTATTATCCTTTCTTTCAGCATCAACTGTGTGGCCAGCATAAGGCTACCTTTATTGCCTACAGGAGAACCAAAAAAAACAAGAAATAAACAGGACTTTTGCGTAGAAGACTGCAGAATCTTGGTTCATCGTTTAAGCTGTATCAGCTCACCTAACAACAATTTCCATCTACAACCTCCATATTTTTGACATTCAGTATCAGTGGTATGAGACATTGACTGCCAAACCATGCAACACAATGCACTTTGACTACTAGGTTCGACATTACCTCTTTAGAGCGCCACTAACTACAACCCGACACCACACCACTGGCTAACACATCCTTACTGTATCGTGGTGCAAATAATTATAAAATAATGAAGGAATGAACATGAATAATTTAGCCCATAAATGCTCTCTTTTTCTACATGCGGTGCCCATTGTCCAAAGAAAAAAGTCCATCAGGCCATGAACAAAGTTTGTTTAGCTCCATGATTGCTCATAGCAAACTTCTATCTAGATTTGGCATACAGAATTTATTGACCCATCTGCCTGCCTTACTTTTACAAGTATTACTGGTCGGGATGTCAGACAGAGATACACCTTTTCTTAATGGCAGGCAGTGTGAACTTATCCTTCTGACAGCAAAATGGCAGGTAGGAACACACTCCACACACACGCACACACAAATCCCTAGAACATACATTTTTAGTTGTTTAGTGACAAAAATTGCAGAAAAAGAATCTTTCTATCCAAAATAACCAATGTTTTGAACATTTTTTTTTTCGACTAGAAAAATGCAAAATAAGAAGAGCGACAGTAAAATCATCTTTTGTTGTAGGTTTAATAACAAGTTTCCCCCAGGAGAATAGGAAACCACAAGCCCCATGTTTAGTTTCTTAAAACATTCATTAGTTTGTGTATAACTTGGATGGAAAGGAACTGCGCCGGTTAACAAAGAGTATTTACGATCATTTCGGTAAAGCGAAGAAACTGTGGGTTATATTTAATAGTTTGGAAACCTGTATACACGTACTGCCATGTAAAGGAATCATTTTTTCCTCGTAAAAGCCTGCTATGACAGCCTCAATTGCTCTGTTTCAATCTATTAAAAGTAAGCAGCTTCTCACCCTGTTGTTGACTCCTATCTCTCTCAACACATAAACTAACCACTGAGCCAAGGAGGACTGGCCCAGTAGGCTGAGGGGCAAATGCCCCGGGCTGTTTCCCAACATAAAATTTGGGCTGCCACAGAAGCTTTTAGTAAGTTACATGCTTGAAAGGCATAGTGCACGCCTCTAGCTCTAACATGGGGAAGATACAGGAAACTCCTCCTTCAGATGATTTACCAGATCATTTTATGGAGATCATTAAGGAATACTGATTTGTCATATGGTATAATACATACTGGGATTGTCAAAGGGTTAGATCGCAAGCATCTGCAGGGTAAGCATTACAGTCTGTCATTTCAGCAGACACACATTGACTATCGTGTCACACAGGCTTCACCTCACAGGTATGTTCTAGCCAGGGGTACTTGCAGCATCTGTTATAGACAAAGCCATATGTACTGTGGATACATGCAGGTTATTCAGTAAAAGTTCTTTTTGTTAAAAATGGTGCTAATTTTGCCCCAACCAATCAGATGTTAGCTTTCAAATGGTAAAACAGATTTGATTGGCTGGTGCACAATTAGCACCTTTTAAAGGAAAAAAAAAAATTTATTATTTTTATTGAATTTATGTTTTTATTTTTTATGAATTTATTGATTTTTTTTTATTGAATTTATTGGTTTTTTTTTTATTGAATTTATTGATTTTTGTTTTTTTTATTGAATTTATTGTTTTTTTGTTTTTTTTTTTTATAGAATCTTAGTTTACTTGTGTGTGTGTGATGTGATTTCAAACATCCTATCAGTATGTTTTGTATTGGGGGGAAACCGGAGTGCCCGGAGGAAACCCACGCATGCACGGGGAGAACATACAAACTTTGCAGAAGTGTCCAACAGGGAATTGAACCCAGGACTCCATGCTGCAAAAGCATCAGTGTAACCACTAAGCCACCGTGTGCCCAGATTAGTACCTTTATTTTTATTAAGACCATCACTAGCTTTGCATAAAAGGGGTGGGGCTATGACTCCTCACATGCATAGTTTGTATTGGTGGAAGCACAAAGCCAAGCTGGCCATACACAGGCAGATATTAGATAGATTTGAGATATTATCTAATGTCTAAAGATCACATTGTACAAGCAGCGATTTTATCTTGAGATGTTCTTATCTGACCCATTCATTTTGTGATCTCAAATTGATTGCATGAAAGAACAGGCTAGGCAGATCTTAGATAGATTGGACATCGTCTTATGAGAGATTTTACATCTGTCTAATGTCTAAATAGTGTATGGGCACCATAAGTGCAATGAAATGAATAATATGTAAGGGGGAGCAGTTAAAGGTCCCTGTCTGCCTTGAAAAGGAAAGCAGAGAGATGAATGGGACAGTTGGGGGGAGGAGCCAATAACAAGCACCAGTGTGTTTATCTAGACTTAAATAGTTCAGTTACTGAAGAATCTCCCCCAGTAACAAACATGTCGTTACAGTTAATACGTGTGGGTAGACAATCAGGGGGGTTGGAGGGACAATGGCAGAGCTGGACAGCTCCTAGATAGTGTTCGTTTGTGTATGAGAAGGTTTATATTTGTAATATTGCGTGTTCTCGTAATGCTGCGCATTTCTTTCCATCATACGTCGCAGTCGGCCGACAGACGGTAATTAGCAGAAATAATGCGCCAAGTTGATCTTTGAAAAAAAACCAGAACAGTAGTGGATCGTTGCTCTTTGACCAATCATCAAAAAAGTTTGTTTTTTTAACCCCACATGGCACAGGTACATACACCTACTGACCTACCCCTCCATTACCATTTTTTTACTTTAGTTACCCTTTAAGTATGGCTGCCACAGTAATAGATAAGTAAATCAGTAGGTGTGTGTGTACCTGGGTCTGGTTGAGGGGTATGTCTTTTTTGTGTACAACCATAAAACTATATTTTATTGAGGATAAATCTAAATTAGTTTTTTGACTTTAGTTACCCTTAAGTATGGCTACCACCATAATAAATTAATAGATTAGTAGGTGTTGTGTACCTGGGTCTGGTTGAGGGGGTTATGTCTTTTTTGTGTTTACAACCATAAAACTATCTTTTATTGAGGATAAATCTAAATTTGTTTTTTGACTTTAGTTACCCTTTAAGTATGGCTACCACCATAATGAATAATAGATTAGTAGGGTGTGTACCTGGGTCTGGTTGAGGGGGTATGTCTTTTTTGTTTTACAACCATAAAACAATTATCCTCAATAAATCTTTTATTGAGGGTAAATCTAAATTTGTTTTTTGACTTTAGTTACCCTTTAAATATGGCTTCCATGAGAATGGAAAGGTTGGTCAGTAGGTGGGTGTACTGTGTCTGTGTGGGGGGTTGGGGGTATCACTATTTGTATTAATGAAAAACAACTGTTTTGAAATATCCACATTTGAGAATTTTTACCATAATAGTCTATGGGAAAAAATGTCCGGAAATTCGCCGATAACGCGGCAACGCTTCCGCGGATTCTAGCTAGAAGATAGCGCACTTCTCCTATATGCCCCGCACATCTTACCAAATTTCATGTCTAGCTCAAAAACTGTGGGAGAGATACGGTCCAAAAAAGCGGAAGAGAAGAAAAAAAAGAAGAAGAAGAAAAATAGAAAGAACAGTAATTTGGCTTTTCAAGCCAAATTAATAAAAACAAAACACGCAGAAGCTCGATGAGAATGAGTGTGAACACCTCTCGGAAGTTCCATTGCCTGTGTGATGCTTCTAATCTTGCCTGCCTGCTCAGTAGTCAAGTGCTAACTTTATATGTGCTATGTTATGATAATGTATCAGACAGTCACACTGTGGGCACTATGATATATACCAGTCACACTGTGTGGGCACTATTAATGTACCAGTCCCACTGTGGGCACTATGCTATAATGATATATATACAAGTCCTACTGTGGGCACTATGATATGTACCAGTCCCACTGTGGGCACTATGCTATAATGCTATATACCAATCCTAATGTGGGCACTATGATATGTACAGTCCCACTGTGGGCTATGATAGTACCAGTCACAATGGGGGACTGTGATATTTACCAGTCACACTGTGGGCACTATGATATATACCAGTCCCACTGTGGGCTATGATATGTACCAGTCACAATGTGGGCACTGTGATATTTACCAGTCACACTGTGGGCACTATGATATATACCAGTCCCACTGTGGGCACTATGCTATAATGCTAATACCAGTCCCACTGTGGGCACTATTGATATATACCAGTCCCATTGTGGGCACTATGATATGTACACCGTCACACTGTGGGCACGATGATATCTAATAGTCACACGGGCTATGTTATGGGCATTATGCTCTATAACAGTCCCACTTGGGGCACTATGATACTGTATATACAAGTCACACTGTGGGCACTATGATATATACCAATCACAATGTGGGCACTATGATATATACCAGTCACACTGTGGGCACTATGATATATACCAGTCACACGTGGGCTATGATAGTGTCATTTAAGGAAACTGCAAATAAATGATGGCAAAAGTTCAAAATGACAAAATGGCTAGCTTACGCGCACACCCACAATGCACACCCCACAAGCCAAGCCACGCCCACCCCATATCGCCGTATCGCACATAAGCAGAAATCAACTTTGTCTCAGGTGGCAAGAACACCCTGACCTCTTACTAGGATCTTGGCTGCTTGCTAGTAAACTTTCTGTGACAATTTAGAGAATCAGCAGGGAAAAGAGAGAATTAGGAGGGAGGGCGAGATGTGTATGCAAAGCAGTGAGGCTGTGCAGAACTAAGGGAGTGTGGGAGATTATCAACATGTGCAGCAGAGTGGCACATGAGATTCAATGACAAATGTTAAGTGATGCATTTGGGATAACTATACTTTTGTCACCTAAAGGCTAGCTGTGGTCTCCATACAGGTACCCTTTATTAAAAATAGCTCTCTCATACCTTTCAAACAAGCCTAGGACGAGGTTTCTAGCTTCAAGTTAAAGGCTATGTTGGATTAGATGAACATATGTCTTTATTCAACCTCAATTACTATATTACTATGGCTTGTAAAGTTACACTTTCCAGCCCTGTCTCTGGTCTCTGTGACAGGCATGTGATATAAGCTGTGTCATAAGCCCCACCCCCAAAAATAGATATTTCTTTGAAGCTAGTTATAGACCTGCAACCATTCTCTTACCTATGGACACATTAGAAAGAAAATGAAAAAATGATTTTCAGACTTGTGGCTAGCTTTAAAAATGATTTAGAAGGTAAATTGCAAATGATTACTTTATACAAATATATTAATGGGCCATACAGTAAAGTATCTGTGCATTGTGCATAGAGATGGCCGAACTATATAAAGTTCCGTCCGTTTTCGAACTTTCGAACTTCAAAGAAAGTTCGAATTCGGACCCATTCAAGTCTATGGGAGAGTGATAGTTCAAAAAAGTCAAGAGTGATTTACAGCTAAACTAACAGTGGTCACACTGTAAATGGCTGTGGCACTGGGAAATGGTCTGGGAACATGTCACTGTCACCAAAACTTCTTAAAACACTTGCTGAAGTCAGGCGGGCAATTGTCGAGTTTTGAGCAAGCTACATTTGATGATACATTCGAGGATTATCGAACGAACAAAAGAACGATCCTTCATGGTAGTGAATGGTCCTTCCTAGGCTTAGCGAATGGTACATTTGAGGGTTGGATAGTGTACTGGTTAAGGGCACCACCTTTGGCATGGAACCATCCAACCCTCAATGTAGTACTCATAATTATATGTAACCATATAATTACCATATGATAACCTAGTAATATATTCCATATAATGTAGTGCTGGATAGTGTACTGGTTAAGCCTTTGACATGGGAGACCAGGGTTCGAATCCTGGCTGGTTAACGGCACCGCCTTTGGCATGGAAGACCAGGGTTCGAATCCTGGCTAGGGGCAGCTATACAAATGATTGCATACATTATCGAATTTACGTTTGAAAGTCCGGAAATATCGAAATCCGGGTCCGGGATAATTTGAGAAGTCCGAGTCCGTTCGGCTCGAACTTGAGCTCGAGTTCGAGTTCTAGTCCATCCCTATTTACTAATCGTTCATATCAGAGGACACGTGGACATCCTTTAAGATTAGAAAAAAATAAATTTTATCTTCAGGTTAGGAAAGGTTTCTTTACAGTGAAAACAGTGAAACTGTGGAACTGTCTTCCAGCAGATCTGGTAATGGCAAGTTCATATTGAGAATTACTGGTATAAATACATATACTGTAGTTTGGTTGGTACGGGGGATACTATATAACATTGAGAATTACTGGTATTAATACATATATGCTGCTTTATTAGCTGGGAGTTGTAGTTTCAAACATCTACACCCTCTCTCTCCCACCTAATTCAAAGGGTACCTTCTGTGTGCATCCATCTGTGGGCTCTCCAGTATGCATCCAGCTCTCCAGTGTGCTCCGGGCTTCCTGTCTGGAAACTATACAATTATGTATGTGCCAGCATACAAATTGAATCCTTACATTACTTAACCATTTCGGCAGCCGCGCTCAGTCCTGTACTGGCGCGCCGGCTGACGTCTGGTATTAATACATATACTGTAGTTCTGGTTGGTACAGGGATACTATATACTATTGAGAATTACTGGTATTAATACATATACTGTAGTTCTGGTTGGTGCAGGGAAATTATGTAATATCCAGAATTACTGGTATTAATACATAAACTGCAGTTCTGGTTGGTACGGGGATACTATATAATATTGAGAATTACTGGTATTAATACATATACTGTAGTTCTAGTTGGTACAGGGATATTATGTAATATCCAGAATTACTGGTTAATACATAAACTGAGTTCTGGTTGTTACAGGGACTATATGAATTCCAGAATTACTGGTATTAATACATAAACTGCATTCTGGTTGGTATGGGGATACTATATAATATTGAGAATTACTGGTATTAATACATATACTGTAGTTCTGGTTGGTACAGGGATATTATATAATATTGAGATACTTGATTTTAATACATATACGTAGTATGTTATGGTTGGTACAGGGATACTATATAATATTGAGAATACTGGTATTAATACATAACTGTAGTTCTGGTTGGTACAGGGATATTATGTAATATCCAGAATTACTGAATAATACATAAACTGTAGTTCTGGTTTGTACAGGGATACAATATAATATTGAGAATATGGTATTAATACATATTACTGTAGTTCTGGTTGGTACGGGGATACTCTATAATATTAAGAATTACTGGTATTAATACATATACTATAGTTCTGGTTGGTATGGGGATACTATGTAATATTGAGAATTACTGGTATTAATACATATACTGTAGTTCTGGTTGGTACAGGGATATTATGTAATATCCAGAATTACGGGTATTAATACATAAACTGCAGTTCTGGTTGGTACGGGGATACTATATAATATTGAGAATTACTGGTATTAATACACATACTGTAGTCCTGGTTGGCACGGGGATACTATATAATATTGAGAATTACTGATATTAATACATAAACTGCAGTTCTGGTTGGTACGGGGATACTATATAAAATTGAGAATTGCTGGTATTAATACATATACTGTAGTCCTGGTTAGTACGGGGATACTATATAATATTGAGAATTACTGATATTAATACAAATACTGTTGTTCTGGTTTGTAAAGGGATACTTGGGTTTTGAACCTCATTTAAGTCATTTCTACAGAGCGATCAAGCTCTTGAGCGATTTTCTGTTTTAAAGGGATTTTTCTGTTTTAGGGAATGAAGCGTTAGAAAACTAAAGCGTTTATTAAATGTGGTTTGCAGCCTAGTAAATACTAACCTAACACTATTTATTTCTAGGAGTGTGCCTATGTAGTAATTAATCACTGGTGTGTTTTTTGTTTTTTACTACTTACTGCTTGAATAAGGTAGTAGGAATTGTTTCAGTAAACTCAGAGCACTGGGTTACTGAAACAAATACTGGTGGTTAAACAGCACTGTTACCTGTAGAGCGGGGGTTGGTAAGAGACAAAGGAAAGGCATTTTTTTTTCCTTTTCACTGATTGGATGGGGGTGTAGCTAATTGGTTTAAATTGGCTGAGGGCTGTTTGCTCTGTGGTTTTGAACCTCATTTAAGTCATTTCTACCGAGCGATCAAGCGATTTTCTGTTTTAAGGGATTTTTCTGTTTTAAGGGAATGAGAGCGTTAAAAAACTAAAGCGTTTAAACAAGAAAGCGTTTAAGAACAACACTGCTATTTCTCTGCTGGTATTGCTGTGTCTCTGCTGTGTATTGCTGTTCCTGTGTCTCTGGTGTGTGTATTGCTGTTTAGTATGGACAGTTTTGTTGGGGGCGTGCAATGTGCATCCTGCCGCATGTATGGGATCTTGGAGCAGCGCTCAAGGGACCTATGTATGTGTCAGATGTGAGTGGGTTGCCATTGGAATCTGAGGTCCAGAATCTAAGGGGTAAACTTGCAGCATTGCAGGGATTGGCAAATCTGGGGGAAATGCAGGTACTGCAGGGGCCAGTAAACGGAGGGTGGACATGGGGCAGATAAGGTGGTGGAGAAGGAAGATAGATTTGTAAGGTTACCAGGGGAAGTAGGGGACGGAAGGAAGGATAGGGGCGCTTCTTCCAGCTGGTCGATCCAACAGATTTGCCATTTTAGGCGAAGATGTGGAGGACGAGCATGTATGGAGCGGGCCTTCCCTTGAGCACCCAGGGGACGGCCATCTCCAATACAAGGGAGGGAGAACTGGGGGCTAGGAAGGATAGCAGGTGGTAGTGGTGGGACTCCATTATTAGAAGGGTAGATAGGGTAATCTGTCGCCAAGACCCTACATGCCGAACAGTGTGTTGTTGCCTGGTGCTAGGGTTCGACATGTGGTGGATCGTGTAGACAGATTATTGGGTTGGGGCTGGGAGTGACCCGGCAGTCTTGGTTCACATGGTGCCAATGACAAAGTTAGAGGTGGAGGTGAGGTCCTTAAAAATGATTTCCAAGAATTAGGGGCCAAGTTAAAAGCAAGGACCTCCAGGGTAGTGATTTCAGAAATACTACGCAGCCACGTGCTACGCAAGGAGGACAACGGGAGCTCAGGAGTATAAATGGTGGCTAAGAGGGTGGTTGTAAGGAGATGGGGTTTGGGTTTTTAGAGAAATGGGCTGATTTTTCTGTTGGCTACAGGCTCTTTAGTAGAGACGGATTTGACCTCAATGGTGATGGTGCAGCTGTTTGGGGGAGAAGATGGCTAGGGGTTGGAGGAGATTTTAAACTAGGTATGGGGGGGGAGGGAGGTTTAACTACACAGGGGTAGATAGAGAGAGTTAGGGATCTGGGGGCTAGTAACACAAAGGAGGAGGAGATGGTAAAAAGATGAGGGACTGAGAATGTGGGACCATTAAATTATGGAGCTAGTGATTGTAGAGGATGCCGAAAAGGCTAATCTGGCTAAACCGTTTTTTTTACCTGGTTACGCTGTTGAGAATCCTTGTCCTTACAGTAGGGATTGTAGCAATATGCAGGGAAGAAATGAAGAGTTTTCACATTGGATAACGGAGGATTAGAGATGTCCGAACTTTGAAAAATCCGATCCGCGGATTTTCGAAAAAATTCGAAAATCCGCAAGCGGGACCCGTTAAAACAGTATATATTAAAATGAAAGTTCGGCAAAATCCGCATTTAAAGTGGTCTAAATAGCCTTGGTAACGTACACTTAAACACTCAGGGACCGGGTAATGGCCTTAGAAGCACGTATAAATGCCAACATACCTAAAAGTACAGTCCGCTAGCGTGACTTAAAAAACGGATTTTCGAAAATACGAGGATTCCCGTAAAAACGAGGATTTCCGTAAAAAAAACGAGGCTTTCCGTAACTATGATAGCTGCCATTGGCTAATTTGGATCATGTGGCTGCTCGCCTGAAAATTACACGAATTACAATAATTAGAATCCTGTAATACGTGAATCCTCGTAATTACGAGGATCTCGGTTTTCCGTATCCCGAAAGTATCGTAGATCCTCGTAATTACGGAAAAACTCGTATTTTAGAAAATGTTTGTAAAAAAAAAAAATCCGCCAGTTCGGAAGTCCGGAAAGTCCGGAATAATCCGCCGTTGCGGACGGGGAGAAATCCGCGGCGGATCCGGGTTCGGGTCCGCGAAACGGCCATCTCTAAGGAGGATATGGTACGGAAACAATTAGACAAAGTTAATATCAATAAGTGCCAGGACCAGATGGATGCATCCTAGGATTTTAAAAGAGCTTAGTTCAGTTCTAGTAAGCCACTGTTTCTCATATTTCTCAGATTCGCTTTTGTCTGGGGATGTGCCCTGGATTGGAAAAAAAGCCATGTAATACCCATATTCAAAAAAGGTAGTCGTTCACAGCTGGTAACTATAGACCGTAAGCCTAACATCAGTGGAGAGGGAAGGTGATGGAAACTTTGTTAAGGGATCATAATCCTTGACTTTGTCTCCAGAGATCATCTTATTGTAGTAGGTCAGCTGGATTTATGAGAATAGATCATGCCAGACAAATTTAATTGGTTTTTATGAAGAAGTGAGTAAGAAGTTGGACTCGCACACAGCAGTGGATGTGGTATATTTGGATTTTGCAAAAGCTTTTGATACTGTGCCACATAGGCGACTAATGTATTAACTGAGGACTGTTGGCTTGGAAGAAAACATTGTTCATGGATAGAGAACTGGTTATTGGACCGCAAACAGAGAGTGGTGGTAATGGAGCTACATCTATGTGGGCTAAAGTTCTAAGCGAAGTGCCTCAGGGTTCTGTTACTGGGGCCGCTTCTGTTTAATTGTTTATAAATGACTTAGAAGGGGGCATTGAGAGCAAGGTCTCGGTGTTTGCTGATGACACTAAATTATGCAGAGCTTTGGAAACTTCCAATGATGGCAAGTGCTGCAAGCAGACCTAGATAGATTATCAAAAGGGCAGCAGAATGGCAGAGAGATTCAATGTAGATAAATGTAAGGTGAGCCTTTGGGATTTAATAATCCCTGTGCCATCTACACCATAAATAACTCTGTGTTATAGTTCATCTGTAATGGAAAAAGATTTGGGGGTTGGGTTCTGGAGATAACACGACTTAGCTGTAGCAAACAATGCAGGTAGCAACAGCTAGAGCTAGCAAGATATTGTCTTGTATAAAAAGGGAATAGATCAAGAGAGAAAATATTATTCTCCCTCTTACAAGGCACTGGTAAGGCCTATTGGAATATGCGGTGCAGTTTTGGAATCCATATACCAAAAGGGACATTTGGAAATTGAGGCAGTTCAGAGAAGGCAAACAATTAATAAGGGGAATGGAGGGGCTTAAGTCTTCAAGAATTTCATTTATTCTAGTGCTGAAAAACAAAATGCCAAAATCACAACAACGTTTCGGGGGGTTTAGACCCCTTCCGACACAACGTTTCGGGGGGCTAAACCCCCGAAACGTTTGTGTGTATATTTGGCATTTTTTTTTTTCAGACTAGAATAAAGAATATTTCTGAAGACTTAGTGAGTGTGCCTACTTATGAACTTTACATGATTGAATATACTCACCTGCAGTGGCACAGGTAATAGTAGTGCACCTCAGAGTTCTGCTGTCAGGGATAATGCACATGTTTGGAGAATGGAGGGGCTGATGAATATGCAGGCAGATTAGACAAGTTAGGCTGTTTACATGGAGAGAAGCGGCGGTTGCGTGGGGACATGAAACCTTGTACAAATATATTAATGGCCCATACAATGAGCTCTCTGGGCATTGTTCACTAATAGGTCATATCAGAGGACACGTGGACACTTTAAGGTGGAAGAAAAGAAGTTTCATTCTTCAGGTTAGGAGAGGTTTCTTTACAGTGAGAACGGTGTGAAAGTGTGAAGAAACTGTGGAACGTCTTCCAGCAGATGTGTGGTAATGGCAAGTTCATTGAATAACTTTAAAAAAGGCCTGGATAAGTTTCTAAAAACTAAAAAATTGATGAATACTGGTATTAATGCATATAGATCTGGTTGATCCAGTGATACTTCGATTGCCGTTTGGAGTCACGAGGAATTTTCCCCCTTTTAGCTGGGTTTTTTGCCTTCTCTGGATCAACTGTTAGGTAGGGTTAAAAAAAAAAAAAAAGTATATATACGTAGTTCTGGTTGGTTATGGGGATACTATATATATGAGAATTACTGGTATTAATATATATACTGTAGTTCTGGTTGGTATAGGGGATACTATATAATATTGAGAATATGGATTAATACATATACTGAGTTCTGGGTGGTATGGGGATACTATATAATATGAAAATTTCTGGTATTAATACATATACTGTAGTTCTGGTTGGTACGGGGATACTGATAAGATTGAGAATTACTGGTATCAATTACATTATGTAGTTCTGGTGGTATGGGGATACTATATAATATTGAGAATTACTGGTATTAATTATATTACTGTAGTTCTGGTTGGTATGGGGATACTATATAATATTGAGAATTATGGTATAATAATATTACTGGTAGTTCTGGTTGGTATAGGGATATATATAATATTGAGAATTAATGGTATTAATACATATACTGTAGTTCTGGTTGGTATGGGGATACTATATAATTGAAAATTTCTGATATTAATACATATGCTCTTGTTCTGGTTGGTATAGGGATACTATATAATATTGAGAATTACTGGTATTAAAACATATGCTGTAGTTCTGGTTGGTAGGGGTATACTATATAATATTGGAATTTACTGGTATTAATATATATATACTGTAGTTCTGGTTGGTACGGGGATACTGCATAGATGAGAATTACTGGATCAAAAATTACTGTAGTTCTGGTTGTATGGGGGATACTATATAATTGAGAATTACTGGATTAATTATATACTGTAGTTTGGTTGGTATGGGGATACTATATAATTGAGAATTACTGGTATAATAATATATCTGTAGTTGTTGGTATAGGGATACTATATAATATTGCGAATTACTGGTATAATACATATACTGTAGTTCTGGTTGGTATGGGGATACTATAATTTGAAAAATTTCTGGTTATTAATAACATATGCTCTTGTTCTGGTTGGTATAGGGATACTATATAATATTGAGAATTACTGGTATTAAAAACATAGCTGTAGTTCTGGTGGTAGGGGTATACTATATATATTGGAATTTAGTGGTATTAATATCTATTACTGTTTCTGGTTGGTACGGGGATACTATATAAATTGAGAATTACTGGTATTAATTATAAAACTGCAGTTCTGGTTGGTACGGGGATACTATATAATATTGAGAATTACTGGTATTAAATACTAGACTGTAGTTCTGGTTGGTACGGGGATACTATATAATATTGAGAAGTACTGGTATTATACATAACTGCAGTTCTGGCTGGTACGGGGGAGGGGTACTATAATATTGCCAAATTCTGGTATTAATACATATACTGTAGTTCTGGTTGGGACGGGGGAGTACTATATAATATTGAGAATTACTGGGATTTAATACTATACTGTAGTTCTGGTTGGTACGGGGATACTACATAATATTGAGAATTAATGTATATAAGATATACTATAGTTCTGGTTGGTAAGGGATACTACTTAATATTAGGAATTACTGGTATTAATACATATTCTGTAATTCTGGTGATACAGGGGATAACTATATAATATTGAGAATTATGGGTATTAGTACATATACTGTAGTTCTGGTGGTACAGGTTAACCATCTAATATTGAGATTATGGTATTGACTACATAACGTGTAGTGCTGGTTGGTACGGGGGATTTTCATATACATTGAGAATTACTGGTATAACTACATATACTCTTAGTCTGGTGTGGGTATGGGGATACTATATAATATTGAGAATTACTGGTATTAATATATATACTGTAGTTCTGGTTGGTATAGGAATACTATATAATATTGAGAATTACTGCTATTAATTGTGTTTGATTATATCACAATCTTTTCACATTCCGCAGCACTATAGTATTAACTGAGGTTGAATAAAGACCTACATCCATCAAGTCCAACCTTTTCACCCTCCTTTTTAACCTTACCAGTTGATCCAGAGGAACCTATGTCTTTAATATTTGAACTAATATTCACATTAAATTTGTACTGAACTTCATACTATAATGACTAGAGATGGGATCCAGGTTGGACTTTGACCCGGATCCGACATGGAACCCATTGGTTCCGAAATCCAAAATGATCCATCCGAACCCAGACAGATCTTCTGGATTTTGGGACTTCTGGGACTATTTTCTATAAGTTATCGAACTTTCGAGGACTATCAAAAATAGCCTTGAACGTTAGATAATCCTCGAAAAAAGGGTAGGAAACTCAAAAGTTGTCTCCAGGTGTATTCTCGAGGATTAAGGAACATTCGATAATCCTTGAACATTCAATAATTGAAAATTTGTTCAGTTTTCGTATCAGTGAGCCGGTGGAGCGAGGAGCTGTAAGTACAGTTCGGGTTCCTTTTTTTTAGAAATCTAATATAGCGGTCAGGGGTGGGAAGGAATGCCCTACATTTTATTTTAAATAATTATATAGCGGGTGGAGATACCCTTTAATATTATTATTTAAATCATTTTCTTCTTCTCCTTTAAACCCTATTTTTTATGGTCCTTTAAAATACACATTTATATAATTATATCTGCTATGAAGGATTTCAACTATTATTATTGATTAATTTCGTGGAAGAGAAAATAAAACCTTGGGTTATTTCTTAGCAGAGCCAAGACAATGCCAGAATAGCCGTTTTCAATTATATACTAAAAGAAAAAAAAAAAGTTTTCCACAGCAGCAAGTAATGGATTTAGGTTTCAGTAAAATAATTTATTAATTTTTGCAACATGGTTAAGTTGCACTTAAGCCAAGAAGATAAACGATTCCTGATACACTTATAAAGCAAGGAAGATAGTTGCACTTCCTTCTTGTGCCATTGGGGGTAGAAGACAGAGGAGATTCAAAAAAAGTTCTTATCATTAAAAATGGTGCTAACTTTGCCCCAACCAATCAAATCTTATTTAAAATTTGATTGGTTAGGGCAAAATTAGCACAATTTAACAATAAGAAACTTTATGATCTTTCTCTGAAAAGGTCTTTATTTCCTACAGTACATGATGCTTAGGCCCAATATGATTTTATGGTTACCGTCTACTGGTAAGGTACATTAAAGTACTACTAATGCATTCTGCTCAAGGTAAACAATAGGATCAATGCATTGGTGATTTCAGATAACTGTTTTAAGGTAAGGTTAGAAAAATCCCAGCCAATATTTTTATACAGTAGTAAATGAAAATGTGTATTTTTTTTTTTTATTGCTAATGCGAGATTACAACCAATGTCAAACTCTGCATGGCTTCTTACTCAATGAAAATAATAAATATAATAAACATAAGGGGCTATGTACAGAGAGTCACTATTGCTCTCTATTGCCCCCTTTAGGAAATGCACTGAGCTGATAGTGGCTCTCAGTGCATTGTGACTGGAGTTTTGCCTTTGCAATCTTAACATTTAACAACCAGCTATCTGGCTGGCATTAGAGATAAGCCTTAAAGTCCGGTAATGGCTCGTACATTGTGCGTCAGTTAAGTGCACAGACTTTTGCGTAACGTTGCAAAGTGCCGTTATTTTAGTCTTAAAGTCACGTTAACGACTTTATAGATTGTTTAATGGTTATATTAAGACACAATAGTGAAATGGTCTCAGTACATAGCCCTAAAAATGTTTGTTTTATTATGAAGAGCAACAGTTGTTTATAGTCTTATCAGTTACCTTGCTATGTCATAATATCTAACAACTAAAATGAAATGTTGAGTGAACACTTTAGAACCAATAAACATGAATATGAAAACAAACAACAATATTCTTAATGTAATGGATGACATGCCACTTATAGTGTCCCATAAGTATATGAGAAGTTTCTTTGGACTCCTTGGTGACTCAAATCAACTTTTTTGTACAGTTCAGGTGACTTTCCTGAAGAGGTTTCTAAATATCCATCTAGGCCAATCAGTTTACAAACCACATTAAAAGATCGTAAACTGTTATCCGTCTGAGGAATGGTAAGGTAAGAGCTATCCGTCTGAGGAATGGTACGTAACGAGCTATCGTCTGGGAGGAATGGTAAGGTAAGAGCATCGCTGAGGAATGTAGGTAAGAGCTATCCGTCTTAGAAGGGAATAGATGCTGAGAAGGTAAGTAGGATCCGCTAGATGTAGCGTAAGGAGTATGCGTCGAGGTAGACATCGTCTGAGATGTAAGGTAGAGCTTATACCGTCTTAGGAATGTAACGGTAAGAGACTAATCGTACCTGAGAATGGTAAGGTAAGAGGTATCCGTCTGAGGGATTAGGTAAGAGCTATCCGTCTGAGAATGGTACGGTAAGAGCATCGTCTGAGAAGTATGGTAAGGTTAAGAGCTATCCTTCGGAGAAGGAAGCTACGTAGAATGGTAAGGTAAGACTATTCTGTCTGAGAAATGGAAGGTAAGAGCTATCTGTCTGAGGAATGGTGAAGGTAAGAGACTATCCGTCTGAGGAATGGTAAGGTAAGAGCTATCTGTCTGAGAAATGGTAAGGTAAAGCTATCTGTCTGAAGGAAGGTAAGGGAAGATTATCGTGTCCTGAGAATGGTAACGGTAAGATATCCTCTGAGAATGGTTAAGGTGAAGAGCTATCTGTCTGAGGACTGGTAAGGGGTAAGAGCATCCGTCTAGCAAGCGTAAGGTAGAGCTATCCGTTCTGAGAATGGTAGGAGAGGAGCTATCCGTCTGAGATGGTAATTGGTAAGGTAAGAGCTATCGTCTGAGGAATGTAAGGTAAGAGCTATCTGTCTAGACAATGGTAAGTAAGAGCTATCCGTCTGAGGAATGGTAAGTAAGAGATATCCCGTCTGAGGAATGGTAAGGTAAAGAGCTATCCGTACTAGGAATGGTAAGGTAGAGCTATCTGTCTGAGGTAATGGTAAAGTAAGAGTCTTCACGTTCTGAGGAATGGTAAGGTAGCAGCTTCGTCGCGCTGAGGAATGGTAGAAGAGTTCCGTCTTGAGGAAATGGTAATAAGAGCTATCCGTCTGAGGAATGGTAGGTAAGAAGCTTATCCGGCATGAGGAATGTTAAGGTAAGAGCCACATGTCTGATGGAAATGGTAAGGTAAGAGCTATCCGTCTGAGGAATGTTAGGTAAGAGCTATCCTCTAGGAATGGTAAGGTAAGAGATATCCATCTGAGAATGGTACGGTAGGCAGCGGAGGTGGTAAGTTTAAGACGGGTTAAGGCTAAAATCTAAGTAGTTGTAGGCACACTTCAGAGATACATTAGTCTCCTTTATAATATGTTGAAAGTGTTTCTTTCTCCTAGATTTATAATCTGTTGTTTTTTTTCGATACTTGATCTCCTCTAAGAACAATTTAGGTTCTTTATTATAGCGCACTTTGAAGAAACGTGGCCTGGATGTATGGATTATTTAACTGTACTGGTTTTAGGCTGGATCGGAGTGCTTTCCTAAATAAATGAATTTGCTGAAAAGTTTACTGGACACTATTGACAACTAGTTATAAACAATAAACATATTCAAAGCCACAAATACTGGGGGCCCAAAGAGTGTTGTGGCTTAAAATGCCTATTTAAAAAAGTTTAATTACACAGTGAACTTTAAAACAAAGACTGTACATACAAAAGAAGTTACTATTTTTATAGTTAGAAGGAGAACGATTGTGTTACTATCCGTTCAACCTAATTATAGTCCAGATTATTGTTCCTCAGGAAACCTTATGTGTATCACCAGCGTATTTCTTAATGTTTATTTATTTTACCACCATCTGATGCATGAAAACCTATATTGGTAATAGGCTTTTTTTTGGATCTTCAGTATAATAATTGTCCAGGGGGTCTGGACAATTTGACGATGTTACCAAAAGCAACTTAACAAGAAGAAGAGTCAAGTAAAAGGTTTAGTAAAACGATATATTCACCCATTTTTTGTGGACTTGTTGCATTGATGTGGTGTTATTTGTGTGAGGGGTCAGGGTTGCACAGTCCATGTAGTCATGGGTGATGGCTTTTCTATGAAAATTTTGGTTATGGATGTTGGGATTAAAGGGTTGATGAAATTAATGGACATTGAGTCTAGTGAGAGTCCGGGATTTCGAACCAAAGCTGGTTTTATGCCCACTGTGGGTTTTGAAATGTTACGGATCTGGCAGAGCTATGGAATTTGAAAGGCATAATTTACAAAAGTAGTTGCAAGGTGAAGTTAAAAATCCAACATGGTAAATTAAAAATATTGTTAAACAACTAAATTCAGGGAGATTCAGTAAAAGTGTTAGTATTACAAGAAAAATGTGGTGGGGGAGTTGGTTTCTTCTCTCTGAGCTCTGTACTTTCATACCCATTCACAACCTGCCCTTCCACCAGCCCTCTCCTGTCATCTTTTGAGTATCCACTCAGTCCGTTGTTTGTCTCTCCGACACCCGACAGATTGCGGTTATTTATCGGCCACCTGGCCCACCACTTTTTTCTTGGACACTTTTCTGCTGGTGTGTCCATCTTTTTATCCTCGCATCCCCTCACATAATCTTAGGTGATTTTCAATATCTCCATCGATAACAACACCTCTGCTGCCACTAAAACTTTCTCTCATCCTCCTCCCTCCATGCCTTACTCAATGGTCCTCTGCTCAGAGCCATTGTAATGGGCACACAATTTGACCTGGTCTTTACTACCGCCTCTGCTCGTATCTAACTTCTCAACTCCTCCCTTTTCTCTGTCCGATCATCAATCTCAAATTATAATTGTGTAATCTATCCCGACCATAACCATTAATCAGACAAACCTACGATCAGAGACCTGCGAATCTCAAACCCCCATTCGCTCTGGCCCCTCGAACCAACTTATCTTCCATGCTCCTTCGTCTTCTCTGACCCTGACCTTGCGAGCGTTCACATACCATACAACGTTTCCAATGCCTCCCTCTGTTGCTCCATCCACCTCTCGCCTTAGTGCAAGAACCCACAACCATGGCTTCGGTCGATCAGATAACAAAGTTGAAGAGGCAACTTCCTTATAGTCGACCGAGCTGGAGCAAAGTACAAAATAGAGAATTTCTGAAATTTAAAATTTACCTCTACTGGACCCTAAGTCCTTGTCCATATTTTAGCCAAACAAAACTATTTCTTCTTCACTCATATCCACACAGTCCCTAACCCGTAAAACAGCTCTTTAAAGTATTCAACTAATCCCGTGCTCGTGTTTCCACCTCCTCCGCCTACGCCCCTGTTTATCAGCGATGATTATAGCCTTATCTTTCCAGAAAAAAAATTAAAAATACCCTGAAATTGTTTTCCATATGCACCCTACCTCCTCCATAACTTCGCAACTCTACCATTGCAACCGGGCTAATCTCCTCATTGGTTATCCCTTTAATTGCAACCTCAACGGCTTCACCACTTTACAGAGCACAGGGACTCTTTCTTCTCCTATACGGCACACCACATAGACCACCTCTGCCCCCTATGCCCCCTTCACCAATCATCTTACCTTCCCCCCTTCCTCTTCCTTCATACAACACCCTAAACTCTCTCTGTAACTTTATAGTATTTGATGGTTTAAAAAGACAATACGTCCATCCAGTCCAACCCACTAGCAAATCCTCATTTTCGTCCAACTGTTGATCCGAGAAGGCAAAAAAACCCCACCAAATTTATGGAAGGGGGAAAAAACCTTCCCGACTCCAAAGTGTGCAATTGGAAACTTGTCCCTATCCACTGGATTTTCCCCTCCTCATTTAAACATGCCGTGGGTGCTGCGCCCTATACGTCAAAAAAAAAACCCTCCCTGACCCGGTGTGTTCTTTCCAGCTACTGGCCTGTCTCCCTTCCCCCATTTGCCTATCTAAACTACTGGAAAGACATGTTATGCAGACTGGTCAGTAACCTGTCTGCTAACCTCCTCTTTGACCACCTCCAGTCAGGCTTCTCCATAACCACTCCACAAAACTGCCTCCTAAAGTGACCAACGACTCTACTTAGTGCTGAATCTAAAGGTCACTACTATTTGCTATCTTCTTGATCTGGCCTCTGCTTTTCATACTGTCGACCACTCTCTCTAATTCTTTCGACCTGAGCCTCCTTGGGTATACAAGGACACTGCACTTTTTTGGCTATCCTCCTATCTCTCTGGTAGGGACTTTAGTGTGTTTCAACTAGTGTTTTTAACTCAACCCTCACCCTCCCTGTGGGGGTCCTGCAAGGTCAGTACTCTGTCCTCTTCGTTTCTCCATCTACAACTCATTGCCCTTGGACAACTCTTAGGTTTAATTTGGATTACAGTATCACCTGTATGTGATGAAACACGTAAAACACCAAACCCAACACAACACCCCTCCCCCCCCCCTCCCCCCTTCCCCCACCCGCCCTCCCTCACCTCCTCGCCCCCCCTCCTTATACCTCGCATTAATGTACATTTCCTGACCCTAATGACATCCTGGGTCCCCGATTGCCTTAAGTGCCATATCTCCTTTATGTCCTCTCCATTCCTCAAACTCAACATGGGACAAGAGCTGAACTGTCTTTTCCCATCTGTTCTACTCTCATATTTGTATTGCTGTGTAGTGTATTACCTGTGTATGTAATATGTATGTAATATGTAGACTTTGTATAACATGTATTACCTGTTTGTAATGTAGACTATGTAATTACAGCGGCACGGAAAGATGTTGGCGATTATAAATCCATAATAATATAGAATATAATAATAATAATAACTGTATAATAAGTGTCTTATCATTAAAATGGTGATATAATTTTGTCCCAACCAACTCACTGTTAATGTAGCCATTTAAGCGAACATCTATTTGGTTGAGACCAAATGCACCATTTTTTATGTAGAACTGTTATTGAAAATAACCTGTTAGTGTGGGAATTCACCTATGGTGAAAATAAACATTTCTTTCATTGACTTCAATTGGGTTTCATTTTTGATAACCCCAATGTACTATGTGAAACCATTATTAAAAAATGGGATTTCCTCAAAGGGACTTGTCATTATGAACTCTGGATGAGGGCAGCAGCTGTACTAAAGTGGTTAAATGATATGTTATATGAGACAATACGCCTGAATTTGATAAATTGCTACTGTGTGGTCTTTTAAGCTTCGTACACACGTTACATATTAGTCTTCAGCTCCCTCAGTAACAACAAGTAAAAATTTTTTTATGACCAATCATCAAAAAAGTTTTTTTTTTAACCCCCAACCCGACACAGGTACACACACCTACTGATCTACTTATCCATTACTGTGGCAGCCATACTTAAAGGGTAACTAAAGTCAAAAAAATAAATTTTGACCAATCATCAAAAAAGTTTGTTTTTTTAACCCCCCACGTGGTACAAACATAGAAAAGATAATCAATGCACATTCCTAGGCCCCATACAATATCAAATTATCTGCACACTGGCATACTTTATAAACAAAGGGGTTTTAGTATACATTACTGTGATCACATGAATGAAAAGCCCTCCAACCACGTCAAGGTAACCCCAGTCTGGAAGGTCCTAACGTCTAACCTTTTCAATTTCTTTTACTTCAATTACGAAATGCAAAAAGTTGCTAATGTAATTGAAGTAAGAAAGAAATTGAAAAGTTAGACGTTAGGA
>JAACNH010002165.1:0-45307 GCA_019447015.1 Hymenochirus boettgeri
ATACAGAGAAGGAATGTTCTGTACATACAATAAGCTATACCCTCATACTGTACTGTCTAAGTTGAAACAATATGGCAGCTCCCACCCATATATATAAATATACAGAGAAGAATGTTCTGTACAGCAGCACAATAAGTGCTATATACCATCATACTGTAACTGTCTAAAGGGAAAAACAATATGGAGCTCCCACGCCTATTGTATAAATTACAGAGAAATGAATGTTCTGTACATACAACTAAGTCTATAAACCCATACTGTACTGTCTAAGGGAACATTCTGGCAAGCTCCGCACCCCATATGGTATAAATATACAGAGAAGGAATGTTCTGTACACACCATAAAGCTATACCCTCATACTGTTACTGCCTAAGGGAAACATATGGCAGTCGCTCCCCCATATGTATAAAATAACAGAAGGATATGTTCTGTACTATACAATAAGCTATAAAAAGGAAATATGTAAAAAAAAAAAAAAAAAAATACCAATTCTCCCTAGACTGGTACTGTCTAAGGAACAATATGCAGCTCCCACCCTTATAAATATACGAGAAGAATGTCTGTACATACAAATGGCTATACCCTCATACTGTACTGTCTAAGGGAAACAATATGGCAGCTCCCACCCATATGTATAAATATACAGAGAAGGAATGTTCTGTACAACATAAGCTATACCCTCATACTGTACTGTCTAAGGAAACAATATGGCAGCTCCCACCCATATATAAATATACAGAGAAGGATGTTCTGTACATACAATAAGCTATAGACCCTCATACTGTACTGTCTAAGGAAACAATATGGCACTCCCACCCATATATATAAATATACAGAGAAGGAAGGTTCTGTACACACAATAAGCTATACCCTCATACTGTACTGTCTAAGGAACAATATGGCAGCCCCACCCATATGTATAAATAAACAGAGAAGGAATGTTCTGTCACACAATAAGCTATACCCTCATACTGTAGCTGTCTAAGGAACAATATGGCAGCATCCCCCCATATGTATAAATATACAGAGAAGGAATGTTCTGTACTAACATAAGCTATACCCTCATACTGTACTGTCTAAGGAAACAATATGGCAGCTCCCACCCATAGTATAAATATACAGAGAAGGAATGTTCTGTACTACAATAAGCTATACCCTCATACTGTACTGTCTAGGGAAACAATATGCAGCCTCCCACCCATATGTATAATATACAGAGAAGGATGTTCTGTACATCAATAAGCTATACCCTCATCCTGTACTGTCTAGGGAAACAATATGGCAGCTCCCACCGCATATGTACTAAATATATAACAGAGAAGGAAGGTTCTGTACAACATAAGCTATACCTCATACTGTATTGTCTAAGGGAAACATATGGCAGCTCCCACCCATATTATAAATATACAGAGAAGGAATGTTCTGTACATACAATAGCTATACCCTCATACTGTCCTGTCTAAGGGAACAATATGCAGCTCCCACCCATATATAAATATACAGAGAGAATGTTCTCGTACATACAATAAGCTATAACCCTCATACTGTACTGTCTAAGGGAACACTATGGCAGCTCCACCCATATGATATATATTATAGAGAAAGGAATGTTCTGTACATACAATAAGCTATACCTCATACTGTACTGTCTAAGGGAAACATATTGCAGGCTCCCACCCATTGTATAAATATAAATACAGAGAGAGGAATGTTCTGTACAACATAAGGCTAACCCTCATACTGTACTGTCTAAGAACAATATGGCAGCTCCCCACCCTATTATAGTATAAATAACAGAGAAGGAATGTTCTGTACATAAATAAGCTATACCCTCATACTGTACTGTCTACGGGAACAATATGGCAGCTCCCACCCATATGTATAAATATACAGAGAAGGAATGTTCTGTACATACAATAACTATACCTCATACTGTACTGTCTAAGGGAAACAATAGGGGCAGCTCCCACCCATAGTATAATATAAATATACAGAGAAGGAATGTTCTGTATCATAAATAAGCTATACCCTCATAACTGTATGTCTAAGGGAACAATATGGCTCTCCACCCTAATATAAATATACAGAGAAGGAATGTTCTTGTACATACAATAAGCTATACCCTCATACTGTTGTCTAAGGGAAACAATATGGCAGCCTCCACCCATATGTATAATATAATATAACAGAGAAGGAATGTTCTGTACACACAAAGCTATACCCTCATACTGTACTGCTCTAAGGGAAACAATATGGCAGCTCCCACCCATATATAAATATACAGAGAAGGAATGTTTCTGTACATACAATAAGCTATACCTGCATACTGTACTGTCTAGGGAAACAATATGGCAGCTCCCACCCATATTATAAATATACAGAGAAGGAATGTTCTGTACATACAATAATCTATACCCTCATACTGTACTGTCTTAAGGGATAACATATGGCAGCTCCCACCCATATGTATAAATATAACAGAGAAGGAATGTTCTGTACATCCATAAGCTATACCTCATCCTGTACTGCCTAAGGGAACAATATGGCAGCTCCACCCATATGTATAAATATACAGAGAAGGAATGTTCTGTACACATCAATAAGCCTATACCCTCATCCTGTAGGCTAAGGAAACATATTGCAGCTCCACCCATATGTATAAATATACAGAGAAGGAATGTTCTGTACATACAATAAGCTATACCCTCACTACTATTGTTAAGGAAACAATATGGCAGCTCCCACCCATATGTATAAATATAACAGAGAAGGAATGTTCTGTACATACAATAAGCTACCCTCATACTGTACTGTCTAAGGGAAACATATGGCGTCTCCACCCATATGTATAATATATTACAGAGAAGGATGTTCTGTACATACAATAACTAACCTCATACTACTGTCTACGGAAACAATATGGCAGCTCCCACCCAATGTATAAATTACAGAGAAGGAATGTTCTGTACAACAATACTATAACCCTCATACTGTACGTCTAGGGAAACAATATGGCAGCTCCCACCCAATGTATAAATATACAGAGAAGGAATGTCTGTACACACAATAAGCTAGCTCCCTCATAGCTGTACTGTCTAAGGAATCAATATGCTCCCACCCTATGTATAAATATAATAGCAGAGAGGAATGTTCTGTACATACAATAAGCTATAACCTCATACTGTACTAGCTAAGTAAACAATATGGCAGCTCCCCCCCATATGTATAAATATACAGAGAAGGAATTTCTGTACATACAATAAGTATACCCTCATACTGTACTGTCTAAGGGAAACAATATGGCAGCTCCCACCCCCCTATTTTTAAATATCAATATACGTGAAAGAATGTTCTGTAATACAATAAGCTATAACCCTCATACTGTACTGTCTAAGGGAACACATAATGGCAGCTCCCCCTATGTGTATAAATACAGAGAAGGAATGTTCTGTACATACAATAAGCTTATACCCTCTATACTGTACTGTCTAAGTAAACAATATGGCAGCTCCCACCCATATGTATAAATATACAGTAGAAGGAATGTTCTGTACATACAATAAGCTATACCCTCATACTGTATCTGTCTAAGGGAAACAATATAGCAGCTCTCCACCCCTATGTAAATTAATATACGAGAAGGAATGTTCTGTAACATACCAATAATGTATACCCTCATACTGTACTGTCTAAGGAAACAATATGGCAGCTCCCACCCATGTATAAATATAAATATCAGAAGGAATGTCTGTACATACAATAGAGCTATACCCTCTAACTGTACTGTCTAAGGTAAACAATACTGCACTCCACACCCATATTTACTAATATCAATATACAGAGAAGGAATGTTGGCTGTACATACAATAAGTCTATACCGCTCCATACTGTACTGTCTAAGGCAAACATATAGTGCCGCTCCTTACCCATATGTATTATACAATTATAGTTTGTCCGGGTATTGTGTTGCCTGTTACATAAGCAGTACACCTCATTTACTTTTCTACCATGGTTATCACGCCATCTTCATAGCATATATACCAATATCATTAGATACCCGTAATGTTAATTAATTGCCGTCTACATCATTACATTCATAGTTAACGGCAGTTGATATTACGATATAGTCTGCCGGCCTATATTGCATTACGATATCCGGGCCATATTACATTAATATGCCGGGCCATATTACAATGTAATTGCGGCCATATCATTGATAGCCCCAATATATACCGATGATACTTACATTAGAATAGCCGGCAATATAGCATAATATTGCCGCCATATTACACTAGATGCCGGCCATATTACTATTAAGATAGGCAATTATTACATTAGATTGCGCCAGGCGCATATTACTTAGATAGCGACCATATTAACGATGATTAAATGTAATAGCGGAGCATAGACATAGATTGCCGGCCAATTAATTAGATGCCGGCGCATACTTACATAGATAGCCGGCCATATTACATTAGATAGCGCGGCCATATTACATTAGATCAGACCTATGAGTATTACATATAAATTTGCCGGCCATATTAAGCATAGTATACGCTCGGCCATATTATACGTAATTACATAAGGATAGCTCGCCAGGATTACATTAGGAGCTCGCATTATTACATAGATACCCATAAAATTTACATTAGATACCGCATATGTAAATCATAGATAGCTGGATAGTACATTTAGACTTTCCCATATACATTAGATAGCCCATCATATTCACATAATACCGGTATACATTAGATCCGGCGATATTAGGCATATTCGATTGCCGAGCCATATAATTTAGATGTCCGTCATGATTACATAGATAGCCGGCCATATTACCTTAGTTGCGCGGCCATATTACATTAGATGCCGGCCATATACATTAGAATAGCGCGGCCAGATTACATAGATAGCCGGCCATATTACATTAGATTGCGGCCATATTACATAGATAGCGGCAGCCGGTTATATACATTGACACATTAGATAGCCTGATGGCCTATTAAAAATATACGAGGGCATATTACATTAGATAGCCGGCCATATTCATTAGATAGCCGGCCATATTGCATTAATGCCGCCATATAGCGATGATAGTTATATTAGAATAGCCGGGCCCATTTACATTAGATACGCGGCAGATGATATTACATTAGATTGCCGGCCATATTAGCATCAGATTGACCCCATAGTACATTATGATTGCGGCCATATTACATTAGATAGCCGGCCATATATTACATTATTAGCCGGCACATATTACATTAGATTGAGCCATCCATATACTTAGATTGCCGGCCATGATTAGATTGCTGCCATATTACATTAATTGCCGCATTCATTAGGAGCCGCCATCTATTACTATTAGATAGCGGCCATATTACATTAGATTGCCGGCCATATACATTAATTTGCCGGCCATATTACATTAGTTATTGGGCCGCCATATTAACATTAGATTCCGGCCATATTACATTAGATAGCCGGCCATATTACGATAGTCATATACATTGATATCCGGCATATGCAGGCCGCATATTACATTAGATAAAATTACCGGCCATATTACATTAGATAGCCGGCCATATTACATTAGATAGGCCGGCCTATATTACATTAGATTGCCGGCCATATTACATTAGATGTGCCGGCCTATACTTACATTAGATAGCGGCCATATTACATTAGATTGCCGGCCATATTACATTAGATAGCGGCCATATTACATAGATACGCCGGCCATATGGACATTAGAGTAGCCGGCCATTATTACATTAGATTGCCGGCCTATTACATTAGAGCCGGCCATATTACATTAGATTGCCGGCCATAGTACATTAGATGCGGCTAGTATCAATTAGATGCCGGCCATATACATTAGATTAGCCGGCCATATTTACCTTAGATTGGGCCGGCCATATTACATTAGACATTGTCCGGGCCGATTTACATAGATGCCGGCCGCCATATTACATTAGATAGCCGGCCATATTATTCCATTATTTCATGATATTATTAGATGCCGGCCACATATTACATTAGATAGCCGGCCAGATAGTACTGATGCCGGCCATATTACATCTAGATAGCGCGGTCATATTACATTAGATTGCCGGCCATATTACCATATATAAGCCGGCCCATATACATTAGATTGGCGGCCATATTACGATATTACATTAGATAGCCGGCCCATATTACATTAGATGCGCGGCCGTATTACATGATTCGCGGCCATATTACGATGTCCGCCATCATTACATTAGATAGCCGCCATATACATTAGATAGCTCGGCGCATATTGACATTTAGATTGGTGCCGGCCATATTACATTAGTATGCCGGCCATATTACATTAGGATTGGCCGGGGGCAATACTATCATATATATAGCCGGCCATATTACATTAGATAGGCCGTGCCATATTACATTAGATATGCCGGCCATATTACATTTAGATAGCCGGCCAATTACATTCATTAGATTGCGCGGCCATATACATTAGATAGCCGGCGTCATATTACATTAGATAGCCGCCTATATTACATTAGATTGCCGGCCATATTACATTAGATTGTCACGGCTCATTATTACATTAAGATTGCTGCCATATTATCATAGATTGCGGCCATATTAGTCATTAGATTGCCGCCATATTACATTAGATAGCCGGCCATATTGACATTAATTATAGCCGGGCGCATATAACATTAGTATAGCGGCGGTCCATATTACATAGATAGCCGGCCCTATTACATTTAGATGCCGCCAATTACATTAGATAGCCGGCATATACATTAGATAGCCGCCGACTATTACATAGTAGATTGTACACGGCTCATATATACATTAGATTGCCGGCCATATTACATTAGATAGCCGGCCATATTACATTGATTGGCCCAATACATTACGATGCCATATTACATTAGATAGCGGCCATATTAACATTAGATAGCCGGCCATATTACATATACGCGGCCATATACTATAGATAGCCGGCCATATACATTAGATAGCGCGGCCATATTACATTAGATTAAGCGTGCCGCGCAATAATTACATTAGATTGGCGGCCATATTAAATTAGTATAGCCGCCATAATACATTAGAGAGCCGGCCATATTAACATTAGATAGCGCGGCCATATTACATTAGATACGGCCGCCATATTACATTAGATTGCGGCTTCATTATTACATTAGATTGGGCGCCAGCATAGTACATATATATTGCCGGCCATATTACATTAGATACCGGCCATATTCATTAGATAGGGCCGCCATTATTAACTTAGATTGCCGGCCATATTACATTAGATAGCCGGCCATATTACATTAGATTGCCGGCCATATTACATTATATAGGATAGCGCCGCCATATTACATTAGATAGGCGGCCATATATATCATAGATGCCGGCCATATTACATTAGATTAGCCGGCTCATTTACATTGATAGCCGGCCATATTACGATATTACATTAGATAGCCAGGCCATATTACATAGATAGCGGCCATATTACATTAGATAGCGCCATATTACATAGATTAGCCGGCCTATATTACATTAGTATAGGCCGGCCATGATTACACTTAGATTAGCCGGCCATATTACATTAGAAGCGGATATACTTGTCGCAGGCAATACCTAGTCTAGTACTACGATTGTACTTCTTGAAAATAAGGAGATTGGACAGGAAGTGAACAGAGTATACAAGGGAATGTGTCTGTTGGCTGGTGGCAGGGAATGTTTTGTTACACGTGTTCCTCTTCAAATCCAATTGTTACTACTGGAACAGAAGGGGATGGGTAATTTTCATCAATGACGTTTTTCAAAAGGGGCTGATGTAACATTTGCCTGTGCTTTTACTTTATGGTGGGTTACCTGCAATTAGAACAAATCTTGTTCTTCTCTGCGGTCCTAATTGATCTTTGCTGTCGTAGACTATTGGCAAGCAGGGGGGGGGGCCCCTACCATGAAGCAAACTGAAACATTTGCTTCGGGCGCGCCGCTGTAGAACACGTAAAAGACTGGCAAAATACTGCATTCAGCACCAGTCCACCAATCGGGCTCAGGTAAGCCCTCACTCCACCAGTCAGTTTTAGTCAGCACCCACTGCCACTATTTTCGCTGTGACGCCACCACCCACGTATCATGCCGCCTAGATCGCCTGCCAAAGCGGCATTTATTAGTTGTTTGCAGGTGTCAAACCCTATGAACACCCTGATTGGCCATCATGACATCTATTTCTGTGTCTCTGTGGAACATGAAATCCGCCCCGCCGTGTGAGTGAAGGAACAGTACAATATTAGAATGTAAATAGAATGACAGAACATTCGTAAATAAGAGTGTATAAGTGGAGTAGTAGATGACCATGCTGCTTCTCTAAAGCAATCCCATCCTGTGACATCATTCTAGTCTTCTTTGTTCAAACTTGACGTTCGATTCACAAAGTGATCCCTAGGACGGAGAGTTTTAATTCGGACAAGAAAAGGGACTCGAAAAAGGGGTATTCGTGAAGAATTGATTGGATTGTCTCGGATGCGGTCCGGGAAATTTTCTAATGTATGGGCATCCTTTAGTGCTGTCACGGACGATTGGATAGTTCACCTACTTTGGTTAGTAACGTCACTCATATCAAACCAAACATTTTTACGCGTCAATCATTTACCATGTACCCAGCCTGTGATTCAGCAGATCCCAAACCTTCCGTTTTAGAATTTACAGCTCTGAACATTCTATATCAATCAGCTACATTCTGTGATAAGGCCTCGCTGCCTCTCTGTACTTTGCGTGAGATGTCATGTAGAATGAACGTTGAAAGGCCCACTATAAAATCCCACGGGGGACGGGGTTCGAACTACTGGAAATCACGGTGGCACAATAATAAAGTGATCCCAATAGCTATGAATAAAGATAGAATACCTATAATAATGATAATTATATAAGTGGCATGGAATGAGCACTCATTACCCACATTCATCACTGTAACATCAGGGTAATCAAACGTCCCGAATCAAGTTGAATTGTGTCACATTCATTCTCACGTACTGTACGTGAACCAGTGTGGGGCCCCTGATATCTGAACAGAACATCGGAAGGTTTCGCATATAAGGTCACAGAGGGGAAACTGGGAAGTGAAGGGTATGTTTAGGGCGCAAATTGGTGTTAACCCTGAGGGCCAAGTCATTACATTACCTTATAGTACGCGTGTGATGTATGTGTTTATATTTACCTCGTTATTATGTTCTTGAACTTTTGTCTTTTATGTACGTGTGTCTATGACGTGTATGTGCTTCTATTGTCACATTCCAGAGTGTATATATGTAGTGTGTAGAGGGTAATATATGTGTACCGTGTTTGTATGTGTACTCTTTGTGTACCGTGGTTTATGTATGGTTACCTCTTATTGTACCACCATGTGTCATGTACATGTCTTCTATATGTACCTGTGTTTATGTATGTGTTTGTTATAATATACACTTGTCTATCGATGTGTACTCTATATCTTACCCTGTTATGTAGTGTATGTCTATTTAGTGTTGTGACTTATTATCAATGTAGCCATGTGTATGTTATTATTGTACATACCCCTGTGTGTGATGTATGTGTACATTATATGTACCACTGTTTGTGTATGTGATGTACTCTTTATGTTACCGTGGTATGTGTTTTTATATTGTACCTTGTATACACTATATATCATATGGTACCATATGTATGTGTACTCTTTTGTAGCTGTTTAGGTATGTGTAACTGTAATATATACCATGGTATATGGCATGTGTATCTATAGAATCGAGCTCTGTGTGTATGTACGTTATTCCTACTGTAAGTGTTGTGGTTTTTATTCGATGTCCAATTGTGATGTATATGTATGTTATCATGTATACCCCTGTGTGTATGTATGGGTACATTATAAGGTAACTGTGTGTAGATGTGTCATCTTTATGTACCTGTAGTACGTGTTGATTACTATACTGTACCAGGTTATGTAGTTTGTTCTCTAATTGACCGTGGTATGCATGTGTACTGGAATATGTACCCGTTGTATATGTTATGTGTACTCAATATGTACGGTGTGTCATGTAGTTCATTTAGGGTGGAAAGCAATTTCGCAAATCAGTACCTAGGGGCTGGCTATTTTGTCAGTGGTGAACAGGGGGTTACTCCTGTTGGTTCATTGCCTGATAGGTTGGGGCTGTGAAGTTCCAACCATTGGTTCCCACACACCCGGACTGATTCTTTATGAACAATCACTTGGCTTGATTTGTACTCATCGACTCAGAGCGAACATTATTTTCAGGAATATTTGCGCAACCTGATATTTTTTTTCCGTTTTTTCAGAAGAAAAATTGCTATCTGAAATAACATAAATCGACATGTTGAGAATGATTTCCGAATTCAATACATAGAAGGTGAGTGGCGCTGTGTGTACCGCGTCTAAGCAATCAATTCTAATTGCTCTGTTTATATAAACCCAGTGAATAGATTCGTAAGACCCTCCTTTATATGGGGGGGTTAACCTCCAGCCTACATAAGTCATAACGTTTAATGATCTTAACATCATCCCATGACATCACTGTTAACATCATTAGCAATCGCCCTGGTCATTGATAATCATGTTCCCATTATAAGATGGAATTAGTTAGCTAGACTGCGGGATCACCATAGAGTCTTAACATCGCTAAGGACCCCTCATGGTCGGATTTCAATTCCTTCTAATCTACTAGTGAGTATATAAAAGCTCATAGACTGCAATCTCCTTTGGTGTTATAGTTATTATTGTTATGTGATCTTATATGCGCTAACATCTTTCGTTAGCTGTGCTTTACAATTCCATGGAGACATCACATCAGCCGCTGCCCCGAAGAATCTTACAATCTATCCCTTTAGTATGTACACATACAACCTTTTCGTATGTCTTTATTATGTGGGGGAACTGGAGTGCCACGGAGGAAACCCCCCCAGGGCACTGGGGAGAATATACAACATCCTTGCAGTATGTGTCCTAAGGGTTGAATACGAACTCAGGACCTCAGCGCTGCCCTGTAATGTAGGGAGCAATGGATGTTAATTTACTAACAGCATAGTCCTAAAGACTTGTATGTGATTAATATCTGCAAATCTATCCTGCATTAGGTCTCCATAACACGATTCTTCTTATTATAAATCTATATAATACTTATAAGCTCTTGGCGGACTGATGTAACAATATGAAATTCCACCATTTTATTCATTGATACAATAACATGAATCGGGCTATCACGATCGGGGCTCCTCATGGGCCAGTAAGGGCTTTATACGATTGAACCGTTAAAGTGCTGAAGAAGGCAAGCAGTTGTGGCCAGTACAACAAATCATAGGTCGCCTGGGGAAGGGTCCACTAAGGGTCTGATGCTCCGGCGTAGAGATCGACGATTAGGGGAGCTGGATACCAGGGATCTTTGATCACAGGTAGAAATAAACGGGCACACGAGAGGGCAGAGAAAGGCAAAGTGTGGCATAGTTATCACATTTATAACACTTTCGCTGGAATAATTGGGTGATTTGTTGTGTTAAGCTGTCAAGCACAAACTCTGCATAAGGCAAAACGAAGTCCCAACAGGCAATGTGATTTTTTGTAAACTTTGAATAAAGTTTACAAAATCATCTGGGGACCACAAATAAACTTTATTAAAGGCATGTCGCACCCCCTAAAACTAAAATTAACAACACCCCTTACTGGCCACACTCAAGTTTGTTTAAAACAATCCTACCTTACATCTGCTTCAAAATAGTTTCCCTGCTTGTTCCCTCCAAAGTCCCCAGGAAAAACTCTTTGTAGGAGCATGTGTGAACCATGTCTGTGCCTCATCAAGGTTGAGGCATGCTTATTGCAGCTGGCAGCCCTCCCTGCCTCTCAGTCCAATCACTGACGTGGCTGCCGTCACGCCCCCCCTGCTTTCCACCCCAATGTATCGGGAGCTAATCATTCCCAATCCTTACACAGCAATTACAGGGTTAACAGCCTTTCACCAACACACAATCAGCAACTCTGTCTGCACTGGACACATTGCGCTGATCACAGGGATTTTATTATCGTCCCTACCGCCCCCCTCACACGGACTCTCTACTACGGTAAATATGCTGATTAATTCACTGCAATGGGGATCAGCACAGAACGCAGCCAGGATTTATACAGCCTTCGTACTATACAAAATGTGTTAACAGCTGTGAGGGACTTAATATGGCAGCTCCCACTTTATTTATTAATGCAAATAAATATACAGTTCTGAAATGTTCTGTACTCACTGGGAACGAAACCCTTATTTCTGTCTTAAACAATATGGCAGCTCCCACCCATATGTATAAATATACAGAGAAGGAATGTTCTGTACATACAATAAGCTGCACACAAGTCATGTCACTATTAAGTGTTTTTGTCACTTGTTAACCACTAAAAGACACTGACATCATTGTGCTCCCTCACTCTAATTCAAAACAACATTTCAGGGAGTCAGGGATCTGCCATTAAAATCAGGGAGACTCCCTAAACTTCAGGGAGAGGTGGGATGCCTGAAGTGCCTAGGCCCGAAATCTAATATTGCACATAATGCAGCTTCATACCTATCAGAGTGGTCTAAATACAGAAACTCCAACTCTAATTATTAATATATTACCCACAAAACTGAGTTTAATAAGAAGTATAACTGGTCCTAGAACTTCTCAGTAACTTCTAATATCCTTATAATTTACAGTAGGGGATACATTATCCCTTATAATACATGAGTGGTACCCAGAGTTCCCTGTATAACTCAGTCTGTGTCCTGCGGGGCCGTGGGGTGACATCCATTCAACTTGCCTCTAGACTGCGCCCTACCTGTAGAACTCGCTCCCCCTCCCCGCGCTAGCTTCGCCTGGGGACATCCATTAATACGGTCACCATCTATACTGTTATCCGACCTACCTAGAACTCTCTCCCTCGCTGCCCTCGCTTCGGCCGGGTGACATCCATTACTACTGTCACTCTAACTGTGATCCGCCCCTTTAGAACTCTCATCCCTCTCTGCACTTCAACCTGGGGTGACATCGGAAGACTGCCCATCGAGCGTTATCCGACCTTTATAACGCCCCCGCGCGCCCGTCGCCGTGGACAATCCATGATACGTTCCACATCTAAGAACTGGTATCCTACTGTGATACGCGGCTCCCTCGCTCCCTTCGCCGGGGTGACATCCATGACTACGGGCCAGCTAGACTGGTTATCCGACATTATAACCCGCGCCCTCGCGCCTTCGCCGTGACTCCATTAATACGGTGCACAGCGATGACTGTGATCCTACCGATAACTCGCCCCCTCGCGCGCTGCCCTGGGGACAGCCAGGAAGACTGGCACAGCTGAACGGGAGCCTAACTTAGAACTCTCCTCTCCCCTGCTCGCTTCCGCCGTGACAGCCATTAATACGTGCACAGCGAGACTCCGGGTATCATCCTACCTGTAAACATCTCTCCCGCTCGCGCCTGGGGACATCCTAGAACGGCCCTCTAGACGGGGTGAGCCTGCCGACCCTGATACCGCGCGCCCCGCGCGCGTGGCGCCTGGTGACAATCCGTAAGACTGTGCACAGCGAACGGGAGCCTACGTTAGCACTCTCGGCGCCCGCCTCCCTTTGGCCGGGGGACATACGGTAAGCCTAGCCCAGCTAGCTCGTTTAGACCGACCTCATGACACGCAGCTCCCTCGCGCGCCTGCGGGCGGCGGGGGGGGCCGGGGGACAGGCCATGGAAGACGTTCCATCGAGAACTGGGACCGACCTGGATCAACGCCGCACGCGCGCCCTCGCGCCTCGTCGCGCTTTGCCTGGGAATCCATTAGGCTTTCACACGCGACGGTAGCCGACCTTATAACTCTCCTCCCTCGCGCCCTCTCGCTTCGCCTGGGGACATCCCTGAGAACTTGCCCATCTGACGTGGCTTCGACCTTTATAACTACCCCCCGCCTCGCTTTGCTGTTACAGCCAGTAATACTTTCACACTAGACTGTTCTCCTACCTGTATAAACTCGCTCCTCCCCCGCGCGCGTCGCCTGGTGGACAGCGTAATAACTGTCCCATCAACTGGGCCCTACCGTTAGACGCTCGCCCTCTCTAAACGCTCTCCCGCGCTCGCGCGGCGCCGGGTGACACCTAATACGTTGCACAGCGAGGACGGTTGTCCGAGACCTTGAGTACGCGCTCCCGCTCGTCGCTTCGCCGGGCTTGACGCCATGACTACTTTCCCAGCAATACAGGACTGTTAGCCTATCTTTATACGCCGCGCCCTCGCGGTGCTGGCAGGGGACGCCATTAATTACGGCAGGCACATCTACGGGTAGCCGACCGTGTAGACCGCGCTTACCCTCCTCCGCTTCCCTGGGACATCTATTAGTATTTCCATCTAGACTGTATCCTAACTTTAGGAACTCCTCCTCCTCCTCGCTTGCGCCTGGTTACAGATCCATTAATACTATCCCCCTCTAGAGACTGTGATCCTACCTGTATCACTCTCCGCCCTCTCTCCTCTCGCGTCCCGGGTGACATCCATTTATACGGTCCCTCTAGACTGTTTACCCTAACCGTTATAACTCGCTCCCTCTCGCGCACCGACTCTCTCCCCTCCGCGTTGGCCGGGGACAGCCAGAAGACTTTTCACATCTAGACTGGTTGCCGACCTTTATAACTCTCTCCCTCGCGCGTCGCTCTGTCGCGTGCCCGGGGGACAGCCGTAAGAGTGCCCCATCGATACGGGTACCCTACCGTTCTAACGCGCCGCCGCGCGCGCTGGCGCCGGGGGGGACAGCCAGTTACGTGCACAGCGAGACTGGGGGATCCACCTTGAGACCTCGCCCTCTCTCCCGCGTCGCCGGGGGACGCCGGTAATACGGCCCATCGAGGACGTTATCCGACCTTTAGACCGCGCTCCCTCTCGTCCTCGCGGGGGCCGGGTGACATCCAGGAAGACGGCACAGCTAGAAGCGGTGAGACGACCTGGGAACGCGCGCCCTCGCGCGGGCGGCGCCGGGGGAACAGCCAGGAACGGGCACAGCTCGACCCGTGTGAGCCGACCGGGAGACGCTCCGCGCCCTCCGCGCGGCTCCTGGACGCCAGAATACGTGGCCCGCTGATACGGGGACCCGACCGGAGAACGCGCGCCCGCTCTCGCTGCGCCGGGTCATCCACGGCTACTTTCACAATTGAGACGGGGGGAGCGACCGACCTGGAGCACTGCGCGCCGCTCGAGCGGGGGCCGGGGAACAGCCAGGAAACGGCACATCTAGACGGGGGAGCCGACCGTGAACTCGCGCCCGCTCTCCTCTGCGGCGGGGGGTCCGGTGACATCCATAATACTTTCACATCGAGAACCGGTTACCCTCCTGTGAACTCTTTCCCTCGCTCGCTGCGCCGGGTGACAAGCCTTAATACTTTCACATCTAGAAGACGGTTGATCCTACCGTTATAACTCTCTCCCCCTATCTCCTCTCGCGCTGCGCCTGGTGGACTCCAGTAATGACTTGTGCCACCTAGACGGGGATCCGACTTGTAGACTCGCTCCCTCTCGACTTCCACCAACATCCATTAAGAACTTTCACAGCTAGAACGGGTATCCGAACCGGGAGACTCTCGCCCGCTCATCCGGCCCTGGGGGACACCTAGCACTTCACATTCTTTAGCCTGTTTATCCTACACCTTTGGAAATCTCTCTCCGCTCATCTCGCTTGCCAGGTGACTCCATTAATTACTTTCACTTATACTGTTTATCCTACCTTTATAACTCTCTCCCGCGCTCGCTTCGCCTGTGAACACCACTCAGTAAAGACTTTCCACATCTGCACTGTTATCCTAACCTTTATATCTCTCTCCCTCGCCTCTCTCGCTTGGCCAGGTGACATCCATTAATACTTTCACATCTAGACTGTTATCCTACCTTTCTGAGCATCAGCACAACTAATGATTGTCTGGAGCACTTAGTATTCATTCCCCCCACTGTTTCCTGTCCCTCCTACTTAGATTGTAAGCTCTTCGGGGCAGGGATTCCAGTGTGAAGTGTCATTGCTCATCACACTTATATCTCACCATCCATAATATATATATATATTCCTAACCTATGTATGAAACGTTATTTATGTAATTTTAATGTTTACTTGCTTGTACTTATCCCCTTTGTATATTTTATTGTGTACAACGTTTATTGCATACCCAAGTGATGTTTCATCATTAAATGACACATACATAAATACATACATGATCACAACTCCTCAGTGACTTCTAATATCCTTATAATTTACAGTAGGGGATACATTATCCCTTATAATACATGAGTGGTACCCAGAGTTCCCTGTATAACTCAGTCTGTGTCCTTGTACCTTTATATAGACATAGAACTGCTCAGTGACTTCTAATAATCTTATAATTTACAGTAGGGGATACATTATCCCTTATAATACATGAATGGTACCCAGAGTTCCCTGTCTCTCTCCCTGTCTCTTCTCCCCTCTCCATATCTACTCCCTGTACTCTCCTCCCTGTATCTCTCTCCCGTGCTTCTCTCTCCCGGGGTATGTCTCTCTCTCCCTGTATCTCTCTCCCTGTCTCCTCTCCCTCTCCATATCTCTCCCCTGTATCTCTCTCCCTGTCTCTCTCTCTCCTGTCTCTCTCTCCCTGTATCTCTCTCCCCTGTCTCTTCTCTCCCTGTCTCTCTCTCCCTGTCCTCTCTCTCCCTCTCCATATCTCTCCTGTATCTCTCTCCCTGTATCTCTCCCTGTCTCTCTCTCCCTGTCTCTCTCTCCTGTATCTCTCTCTCTGTCTCTCTCTCCCGTATCTCTCTCCTGTCTCTCTCTCCCTGTCTCTCTCTCCCTCTCCATCTCTCCCCCCGTATCCCTCTCCCTGTCTCTCTCTCCCTGTATCCTCGTCTCCTCCCTGTCTCTCTCTCCTCTGTATCTCTCTCCCCTGTCTCTCTCTCCTCTCGTATCTCTCTCCCTGTTCGTCTCTCCCTCATCTCTCTTCTCTCCCCTGTATCCTCTTCTCCTTATCCTCTCCCCCTGTATCTCTCTCCCTGTCTCTCTCTCCCTGTATCTCTCTCTCTGTCTCTCTCTCCCTGTATCTCTCTCCCTGTCTCTCTCCTGTCTCTCTTCCACTATCTCTCTCCTCCGTTCTCTCCTCCCTGTCCTCTCTCCCTGTCTCTCTCTCGTCTCTCTCTCTCCTCTCTCCTTTCTTGACTGGGTAACATGAGTGGGAAGTATCTGATACTGGTATTGACTGGTTAATGTGAATTGGAAGTATCTAATACTGGTATTGACTGGGTAACGTGAGTGGGAAGTAAGGGTTGTCTATGGTATGTCTGTAACCAGATAATGTGAATGTACACTTACCGCGTTCTATGGGTGTCTGGTACGAGAGAATGTAATGTACACTGTGACCAGTGTCTATGTGTCTGGTACCCAGGATAATGTATTCAAGTGTACCGTGTCTATGGTGTCTGCCGTGTAACAGGATATGTAATTAACCTGTACCTGTCTATGGTCTGTAACCAGGGAAGATGTAATGACACTGTACCGTGTCTATGGTGTCTGGTAACCAGGATAATGAATGTACACTGTACCCTGTCTATGGGTCTGGTACCAGATATGTATGTACACTGTAACCGTGTCTATGGTGTCTGGTAACCAGGGGAATATGTCATAGTGTACACTGTAACCGTGTCATATTGTCTGGTAACCAGGATAATGTAATGTACACTGGTACCGTTCTAGTGTCTGGTACCATGGATAATGTAATGTACACTGTACCGTGTCTATGTGTCTGGTAACCAGGATAATGTACTGTACACGTACGTGTCTATGGTGTCTGGTACCAGGATAATGTAATGTACACTGGACTTGTGTCTATACTGTGTCTGGTAAACCAGGATAATGTATGTACATCTGTAACACCGTGTCTATGGTGTCTGTAACCAGATAATGTAATGTACACTGTAAAAGTGTCTATGGTGCCTGGTAACCAGGATACTGTAATGTACACTGGACCTGTCCTATGGTTCGGTAACCAGGATATGTAATGTAAATGTACCGTGTCGATGGTGTCTGGTACCAGGATAATGTAATGTACACTGTCCGTGTCATGATGTCTGTCACCAGGATATGTATGTACATGTAACGTGCTAGGGTGTCTGAAACCAGGATATGTAATGTACACTGTTACCGTGTCTATGGTGTCTGGTAACCAGGATAATGTAATGTACACTGTACCGTGTCTATGGTGTGCTGGTAACCCAGGATAGATGTAATGTTCCACTGTACCGTGTCTATGTGTCTGGTAACCAGGATAATGTAATGCACCTGTACCGTGTCTATGGTGTCTGGTACCAGGATAAATGTAATGTACACGTGTACCGTGTCTATGGTGTCTGGTAACCAGGATAATGTATTACACTGTACCCCGTGTCTATGGTGTCTGTTAACCAGGATAATGTATGTACACTGTACCGTGTCTATGGTCCTGGTAACCAGGATAAGTAATGTACACTGTACCTGTCTATGTGTCTGTAACCAGGATAATGTAATGTACACTGTACCGTGTCTATGGTGTCTGGTAACCAGGAAATGTAATGTACACTGTACCTGTTCTATGTGTCTGTAACCAGGAAATGTAAGGTACACTGTACCGTGTCTATATTGTCTGGTAACCAGGATATTGTAATGTACACTGTACCGTGTCTATGGTGTCTGGTAACCAGGATATGTAAGTACACTGTACCGTGTCTATGGTGTCTGGTAACCAGGATAATGTAATGTACACTGTACCGTGTCTATGGTGTCTGGTAACCAGGATAGTGTAATGTAACACTGTACCGTGTCTGGTTGTCTGGTAACCAGGATAATGTAATGTACACTGTACTGGTCTATATTGTCTGGTACCAGGATTGTAATGTACCTGGTACCCGTGTACTATGGTGTCTGGTAACCAGATATGTAATGTACACTGTACCGGGTTTCTATGTGTCCTGGTACCAGGATAATGTAATGTACACTGTACCGTGTCTATGGGTCTGGTAACCAGATAATGTAATGTACACTGTACCGTGTCTATGGTGTCTGTAACCAGGATAATGTAATGTACACCTGTACCGTGTTCTATGGTGTCTGGTAACCAGGATAATGTAATGCTCACTGTACCGTGTCTATATTGTCTGGTCCAGTAATGTAATCACTACGTGTCTGGTAACCAGTACATGTAAGTACACTGTATCCGGTCATGGTGTCTGGTAACCAGAGAATGTAATGTACACTGTACCCTAGGTGTCTATTGGTGTCTGGTAACCAGGATAATGTAATGTACACTGTACCGTGTCTATGGTGTCTGGTAACCAGGATAATGTAATGTACACTGTACCGTGTCTATGGTGTCTGTAACCAGGATAATGTAATGTACACTGTACCGTGTCTATGGTGTCTGGTAACCAGATAATGTAATGTACACTGTACCGTGTCTATGGTGCCTGTAACCAGGATAATGTAATGTCACACTGTACCCGTTGTCCTGATGGTCTGTGTAACCAGGAAATGTAATGTACACTGTACCGTGTCTATGGTGTCTGGTAACCAGGATAATGTAATGTACACTGTACCGTGTCTATTGGTGTCTGGTAACCAGGATAATGTAATGTACACTGTAACCGTGTCTATGGTGTCTGGTAACCAGGATAATGTAATGTACAACTGTACCGTGTCTATGGTGCTGGTAACCAGGATAATGTAATGTACACTGTACCCGTGTCTATGGTGTCTGGTACCAGGATAAGTAATGTACACTGTACCGGTGTCTATGGTGTCTGGTAACCAGGATAATGTAATGTACCTGTACCGTGTCTATGGTGTCTGGTACCAGGATAATGTAATGTACACTGTACCGTGTCTATGGTGTCTGGTAACCATGATAATGTAATGTACACTGTACCGTGTCTATGGTGTTCTGTAGCCAGGATACATGTAATGGTAACCACTGTACCGTGTCTATGGTGTCTGGTAACAGGATAATGTATGTACACTGTACCGTGTCTATGTGTCTGGTAACCAGGATAATGTAATGTACACTGTACCGTGTCTATGGTGTCTGGTAACCAGGATAATGAATGTACACTGTACCTGTCTCTGGTGTCTGGTAACCAGGATAATGTAATGTACACTGTTACCGTGTTCTATGGTGTCTTGGTACCAGGATAATGTAATGTACACTGTACCGTGTCTATGGTGTCTGGTAACCAGGATAATGTAATGTACACTGTACCGTGTCTATGGTGTCTGGTAACCAGGATAATGTAATGTACACTGTAACCGTGTCTATGGTGTCTGGTCAGGATAATGTAATGTACACTGTACGTGTCTATGGTGTCTGGTAACCATAAATGTATGTACACTGTACCGTGTCTATGGTGTCTGGTAACCAGGATAATGTAATGTACACTGTCCCGTGTCTATGGTGTCTGGTACCAGGATAATGTAATGTACACTGTACCGTGTCCTATGGTGTCTGGTAACCAGATAATGTAATGTACACTGTACCGTGTCTATGGGTGTCTGGTACCAGATAATGTAATGTACACTGTACCTTGTCTATGGTGTCTGGTAACCAGGTAATTAATGTACACTGTACCGTGTCTATGGTGTCTGGTACCAGGATAATTATGTACCTGTACCTGGTCTATGTGTCTGGTACCACAGGTAATGTATGTACACTGTACCGTGTCTATGGTGTCTGGTACCAGGATAATGTAATGTACACTGTACCGTGGTCTATGGTGTCTGGTAACCAGGATAATGTAATGTACACTGTACCGTGTCTATATTGTCTGGTAACCAGGATATGTAATGTACACTGTACCGTGTCTATGGTGTCTGGTAACCAGGATAATGTAATGTACACTGTACCGTGTCTAATGGTGTCTGGTAACCAGATATGTAATGTAGTACACTGTACCTTGTTCTATAGTGTCTGGTAACCAGGATAATGTAATGTACACTGTACCGTGTCCTATGGTGTCCTGGTAACCAGGATAATGTATGTAACACTGTACCGTGTCTATGGTGTCTGGTAACCAGGAATGTAAATGTACACTGTACTCGTTCTGGTGTCTGGTAACCATGGATAATGTAATGTACACTGTACCGTGTCTATGGTGTCTGGTACCCAGGATATGTAATTGTACACTGTAACCGTGTCTTGGTGTCTGGTAACCAGGATAATGTAATGTACACTGTACCGTGTCTATGTGGTCTGGTAACCAGGATAATGTAATGTACACTGTACCGTTTATATGGTGTCTGGGTAACCCAGATAATGTAGTACACTGTTAACCGGATGTCTATGGTGTCTGGTACACCAGTAACTGTAATGTACCTGTCCGTGTGCTATGGTGTCTAGTGTAACCAGGATAATGTAATGTACACTGTACCGTGTGTGGGCTATGGGTCTGGTACCAGGATAATGTAAGTACGTCTGTCACCGTGTCTTGTGTCTGTGTACCAGGATAATGTAATGTAACACTGTACACCTGTCATAGGTGTCTGGTAACCAGGATAATGTATGTACACTGTAACCGTGTCTATGTGTATGGTAACATGGTAAACCAGATAATGTAATGTACACTGTACCTGTTGTCTATGTGTGTCTGGTAACCAGGATAATGTAAACTGTACCTGTACTGGTCACCAGGTAAGTTATTAACACTGTACTGTGTCTATGGTGTCGTGGATAACCAGGATAATGTAATGTACACTGTACCGTGTCTATTTGGTCTGGTAACCAGGATAATGTAGTACACTGTACCGTGTCTATGGTGTCTGTAACCAGGATAATGTAATGTCACTGTACCGTGTCTATGGTGTCTGTAACCAGGATATGTAATGTACACTGTACTGTCTATGGTGTCCTGGTAACCAGGTATGTAATGTACACGTACCGTGTCTATGGTGTCTGGTAACCAGGATATGTAATGTACTGTACCTGTGTCCTATGGTGTCCTGGTAACCAGGATAATGTAATGTACCCTGTACCGTGTCTATTTGTCGGGTAACCAGGATAATGTATGTAACTTTACCGTGTCTATGGTGTCTGGTAACCAGATAATGTAATGTAACTGTACCGTGTCTATGGTGTCTGGTAACCAGGTAATGTCATGTACACTGTACCGTGTCTATGGTGTCTGGTAACCAGGATAATGTAATGTGACACTGTACCTGTGTCTACTGGTGTCTCGTGGTAACCAGATATCGTGCTAGGGTGTCTGTATCCTGTCTAGCTAACCAGTTGTGTTGGCTATGGTGTTGTCTGGGTACCCAGGAATATGTAATGTAACACTGCTACCCGGGTCTATGGTGTCTGTAACCAGGATAATGTAATGTACACTGTACCTGTGTCTATGGTGTCTGGTACCAGGATATGTAATGTACACTGTCACGTGTCTCATGGTGTCCTGTTACCCAGGATAATGTAATGTACACTGTACCTGTCTAGTGGTGTCTGGTAACCAGGATAATGTATGTACACTGTACCGTGTCTATAGGTGTCTGGGTACACCAGGATAAGTAATGTACACTGTCCCGTGTCCTATGGTGTCTGGTAACCTAGATAATGTAATGTACACTGTACCGTGTCTATGGTTCTGGTAACCAGGATATGTAATGTACACGTACCGTGTCTATGGTGTCTGGTAACCAGGATAATGTAATGTACACTGTACCGTGTCTATGGTGTCTGGTAACCAGATAATGTAATGTACACTGTACCGTGTCTATGGTGTCCTGGTAACCAGGATAATGTAATGTACACTGTAAAACCAACCGTGTCTACATGTGGTTGTACTGTTCATGTACCAGGATAATTGTAATGTACACTGTACCGTGTCTATGATTGGTGTACTGGTCAACCAGGATAATGTAATGTCACGTACTGTAACCGGGTGTCCTATGGTGTCTGTACCGCAGGATAATGTATGTTACACTGTACCGTGTCTATGGTGTCTGGTAACCACGGATATGTAATGTACACTGTACGTGTCTTGGTGTCTGGTAACCAGGATAATGTAATGTACAACTTGTACCGTGTCTATGGTGTCTGGAACCAGATAATGTAATGTACACTGTAACCGTGTCTCTATGGTGTCTGGTAAACCAGGATAATGTAATGTACCTGTATCCGTGTCTAGGTGTCTGGTAACCAGGATAATGTAATTACACTGTACCGCTGTCTATGTGTCTGGTAACCAGGATAATGTAATGTACACTGTACCTGTCTATGGTGTTGCTGGTACACCAGGATAATGTAATGTACACTGTAACTGTGTCTATGGTGTCTGGTAACCAGGATAATGTAATACACTGTACCGTTTCTCTGGTGTCTGGTAACCAGATAATGTAGTGTACACTGTGCCTGTCTATGTGTCCGTGGTAACCAGGATAATGTAATGTCCCAAACTGTAACCCGTGTCTATGTTGTCGTTAACCCAGGATAATGTAATTGTACCACTGTAAACCATTGTCTAGTCATGTGTCTGGTAACCAGGATAATGTATGTACACTGTACCGTGTCGTATGGTGTCTGGTAACCAGGATAATGTATGTACACTGTACCATGTCGTACCGTATGGTCTGGTAACCAGGATAATGTAAGTACACTGTACCGTTGTCTATGGTGGTCTGTACCAGGTATTAAGTGAGTAGTGTGTACACTTACTGTTCTATGGTGTCTGGTAACCAGGATAATGTAATGTACACTGTACTGTGTCTATGGGTGGTCAACCAGGATAATGTAATGTACACGTAGCGGACTGTATGGTCCATGGGACTGCGTCCCTGTATGTCTATGGTGTCTGGTAACCAGGATAACATGTTGACCATGGTACACTGTACCGTGTCTATGGTGTCTGGTACCAGGATAATGTAATGTACACTGTACCGTGTCCTATGGTGTGTCTGGTAACCAGGATAATTGTAATGTACAACTGTACCGTGTCTATGGTGTCTGGTAACCAGATAATGTAATGTAACTGTTACGTGTCTATGGTGTCTGGTACCAGGATAATGTAATGTACACTGTACCGTGTCTATGGTGTCTCTGTAGCCATGGATAATGTAATTGTACACTGTACACGTGTCTATGGTGTCTGGTAACCAGGATAATGTATGTACCTGTACCGTGTCTATGGTGTCTGGTAACCAGGATATGTAATGTACTGTACCGGTCTATGGTGTCTGGTAACCAGTATAATGTAATGTACACTGTACCTGTGTCTATGGTGGTCTGTAACCAGATAATGTAATGTACACTGTACCGTGTCTATGGTGTCTGGTAACCAGATAAGTAATGTACACTGTACCTGTCTATGGTGTCTGGTAACCAGGATAATGTTAATGTACACTGTAACCGTGTCTATGTTGTCTGGTAACCAGATAAGTAATGTACACTGTACCGTGTCTATGTGTACGGCGTCGGATGTATGTGTATGTGCTGTAACGCAGGATAATGTCATGTACACTGTACCGTGCTATGGTGTCCTGGTAACCAGGATAATGTCTGTACACTGTACTCGTGTCTATGGTGTCTGGTAAACCAGGAATAATGTAATGTCCACTGTACATGTGCTATGGTGTCTGGGTACCCAGGATAATTAATGTACACTGTAGAGTCAGGACCGATGCTATGTGTCTGGTGCTGGTAAACCAGGTCACTAGTAGTGCTACATGTAGTACACTTACGTTCTATGGTGTCTGGTAACCAGATATGTAATGTACACTGTACCGTGTCTATGGTGTCTGGTAACCAGGATAATGTAATGTACACTGTACTGTGTCTAGGTGTCCTGGTAACCCAGGATGTAATGTACCTGTACCTGTCCTATGGTGTCTGGTAACCAGGATAATGGGTAATGTACACTGTACCGTGTCTATGGGTCTGTACAGGTATGTAATGTACCTGTACTAGTGGATGGTGTCTGGTACCAGGATATAATGTACACTGTACCGTGTCTTGGTGTCCTGGTAACCAGATAATGTAATGTACACTGTACTCGTGTCTATGGTGTCTGGTAACCAGGATAATGTATGTACACTGTACTGTATCTATGGTGGTCTGGTAACCAGGATAATGTAATGTACACTGACCGTGTCTATGGTGTCTGTTAACCAGGATAATGTAATGTACACTGTCACCGTGTCTATGGTGTCTGGTAACCAGGATATGTATGTACACTGTACTGTGTCTAGGTGTCTGTAACCAGGATAATGTAATGTACACTGTACTGTCTATGGTGTCTGGTAACCAGGTATGTCAATGTACACTGTACCGTGTCCTATGTGTCTGGTAACCAGGATAATGTATGTACAACTGTACCGTGTCTATGTGTCTGGTAACCAGGATAATGTAATGTACACTGTACCGTGTCTATGTGTCTGGTAACCAGGATAATGTAATGTACCACTGTACCGTGTCTATGGTGTCCTGGTAACCAGGATAATGTAATGTACACTGTACACCGTGTCTATGGTGTCTGGTAACCAGAATATGTATGACCTGTACCGTGTCTATGTGTTGTAACAGATATGTAATGTACACTGTACCGTGTCTATGGTGTCTGGTAACCAGGATAATGTAATGTACATCTGTACCGTGTCTATGGTGTCTGGTAACCAGATAATGTATGTACACTGTACCGTGTCTATGGATGGTCTGGTAACCAGGATAATGTAATGTACACTGTACGTGTCTATGTGTCTGGTACCAGGATAAGTAGATGTACACTGTACCGTGGTCTATGGTGTCTGTGTAACCAGGATAATGTAATTACACTGTACTCGTGTCTATGGTGTCTGGTAACCAGGATAATGTAATGTACCACTGTACTGTGTCTATGTGTCTGGTACCAATAATGTAATGTAACACTGTACCGTGTCTAGTGGGTCTGGTACCCAGATAATGTAATGTACCCTGTACCACGTGTCCTATGTTGTCATGGTAACCAGGATAATGTAATATTACCCTGTACCGGTCTTGGTGTCATGTTTAACGGGCAAGAATTGTAATGTACACTGTACTTTGTCTATGGTGGTCTAGTACCAGGATAATGTAATGTACCACTGTACCGTGTCTAGTGTCTGGTAACCAGGATAATGTTAGTACACTGACTGTCTATGGTGCTCTGGTACCAGATAATGTAATGTCCTGTACCGTGTCTATGGTGTCTGGTACCAGGATAAGTCAAGTACACCTGTACGTGTGCCTATGGTGTGTCTGGTAACCAGGATAATGTAATGTACACTGTACTACGTGTCTATGGTGTCTGGTAACCAGGATAATGTAATGTACACTGTACCGTGTCTATGGTGTCTGGTAACCAGGATAATGTAATGTCACTGTAAACCGTGTCTGTATGGTGTCTGGTAACCAGATAATGTAATGTACACTGTACCGTGTCTATGGTGTCTGTGTACAGGATAATGGTAATGTACACTGTACCGGTGTCTATGGTGTCTGGTAACCAGGATAATGTAATGTACACTGTACCGTGTCTATGGTGTCTGGTAACCAGGTATGTAATGTACACTGTACCAAGTGTCTATGGTGTCTGTGTAACCAGATAATGTTAATGTACACTGTACCGTGTCTATGGTGGTCTGGTACCCAGGGATAATGAATGTACACTGTACCGTGTCTATGGTGTCCTGGTACCAGGATAATGTAATTACCTGTAACAGTGTCTATATCTGTCGGTAACCAGATATGGTAATGTACACTGTAACCGTGTCTATGGTGGTGTCTGGTAACCAGGAATAGATGTAATGTACCACTGTACGTGTCCTTATATGTGTCTGTAACCCAGATAATGTAATGTACACTGTACCGTGTCTATGGTGTCTGGTAACCAGGATAATGTATGTACACTGTACCCTGGGGGGCTGTCGATATGGTGTCTGGTAACCAGGATAATGTAATGTACACTGTAACCGTGTCTATGGTGTCTGGTAACCGCGAAAAATAATGTACACTGTAACCTGTCTTGTAGTCTGATAACCAGATAATTAATGTACCTGTACCGTGTCTATGTGTCTGTTAACCAGGAATAATGTAATTTACACTGTACCGTGTCTATGGTGTCTGGTAACCAGATCATGTAAATGTACACTGTACCGTTCTATGGTGTCTGGTAACCAGGATAATGTATGTACACTGTACGTGTCTATGGTGTCTGTAACCAGGATAATGTAATGTACACTGTACCGTGTCTATGGTGTCTGGTAACCCAGTATGTAATGTACACTGTAACCGTGTCTATGGTGTCTGGTAACAGGATAATGTAATGGGACCTGTACCTGTGTCTATGGTGTCTGGTAACCGGATTGTAAGTACACTGTCAACCGGAGGGATGCCTGTACCTATGTCTATGGTGGTCTGTAACCAGGATAATGTATGTACACTGTACTGTCCATGGTGTTCTGGGGTGAACCAGGATAATGTAATGTACACTGTACCGTCTATGATGTCCTGAACCAGGATAATGTAATGTACACTGTACCGTGTCTATGGTGTCCTGGTAACCATGAGAATGTAATGTACACTGTACCGTGTCTATGTGTGGTCTGGTAACAGATATGTAATGTACACTGTACTGTGTCTATGGTGTCTGGTAACCAGGATAATGTAATGTACACTGTACCGTGTCTATGGTGTCTGGTAACCATGATAATGTAATGTACACTGTACCTGTCTATGGTGTCTGGTACCAGGATACTGTAAGTGTTGTGTACACTGTAACCTGTCCTTGGTGTCTGGTAACCAGGATAATGTAATGTACACTGTACCGTGTCTATGGTTGTCTTAACCAGGATTGTAATGGTGGGACACTGTACCGGGGGGTCTATGTTGATGGCTGGTTGAACCAGGATATGTAGTACTGTCCCCGTGTACCGTGTCTATGGTGTCTGGTACCACGCAGGATAATGTAATGTACACTGTTACGGTCCTATGGTGTCTGGTAACCAGGATAATGTCACTTCTTCAGCTCCTGTCTGGCCAGGATATGGAAGTCACTCCGTGTCTATGGTGTCCTGGTAACCAGGATAATGCTGAAAGAACTACCGTACTGACCGTGTCTATATTGGTGTCTGGTAACCAGGATAAGTATGTACACCCCTGGGGTCGCAGGGTGCTCCTACCGGCTATGGAAGGGATGACATACGTGTACCAGGGGGATAATTGTAATGTACACTGTACCGTGTCTATGGTGTCTGGTAACCAGATAATGTAATGTACACTGTACCGTGTCTATGTTTGTCTGGTACCAGATATGTAATGTACACTGTAACCTGTCTATGGTGTCTGGTAACCAGGATATGTATGTACACTGTACGTCGGGATGGTGTCTGGTAACCAGATAATGTAATGTACCACTGTACCGTGTCTATGGTGTCCCTGGTAACCAGGATAATGTAATAGCACAGTGTACCGTGTCTGATTGGCTGGTAACCAGGATAATGTATGTACCTCTGTAACTGTGTCTTGGTGCTGGTAACCAGGATAATGTAATTTACACCGTACGGACGTTGTCTTGGTGTCTGGTAACCAGGATAATGTAATGTATACCGTCCTGTCAGCGCTGTCTATGTGTCCGGACCAGGATATGTAGTACCACTGTACCGTGTCTATGGTGTTCTGGTAACCAGGATAATGTAATGTCCAACACTGTACCGGTAGTGCTATGGTGTCCTGTACCAGGATAATGTAATGTACACTGTACCGTGTCTATGGTGTCTGGTAACCTGATAGAGAATTTAACACTTGTACCGTGTCTATGTGTCTGGTAACCAGGATATTAATGTACACTGTACCGTGTCTATGGTGTCTGTGTAACCAGGATAATGTAATGTACACTGTACCGTGTCTATGGTGTCTGGTAACCAGGATAATGTAATGTACACTGTAACCTTTCTATTGTTGTCTGTGTACCAGGATACATGTAATGTACACTGTACCGTGTCTATGGTGCTGTACCAGATAATGTAATGTACACTGTAACGTGTCTATGGTGTCTGGTAACCAGGATAATGTAATGTACACTGTACCGTGTCTAGGGTGTCCTGGTACCAGGATCATGTAATGTACACTGTACCTGTCTATGGTGTCTGGTACCAGGATAATGTAATGTACACTGTACCGTGTCTATGGGTCTGGTAACCAGGATAATGTAATGTACACTGTACGTTCCGTCTATGGTGTCTGTAACCAGGATAATTAAATGTACCTGTACCGTGTCTATGGTGTCTGGTAACCAGATATGTATGTACACTGTACGTGTCCATGGTGTCTGGTAACCAGGATAATGTAATGTCCTGTACCGGTGTCTATGGTGTCTGGTAACCAGGATAATGTAATGTACACTGTACCACTGTCTAGGTGTCTGGTAACCAGATAATGGTAATTACACTGTAACCGTGTCCTATGGTGTCTGGTAACCAGAGTAATGTAATTACACTGTACTGTTCTAGTGGTGTCTGGTAACCAGGATAATGTAATGTACACTGTACCGTGTCTATGGTGTCTGGTAACCAGGATATGTAATGTACACCTGTCCTGGGGTCTAGGTGGGTCTGGTAACCAAGGATAATGTATGTACACTGTACCGGTCCCTATGGTGTCTGGTAACCCAGATAATGTAATGTACACTGTACCGTGTCTATGGTGTCGTGTAACCAGGATAATGGTAATGTACACTGTACCGTGTCTATGGTGTCTGTAACCAGGATAATGTATGTACACTGTACCGTGTCTATGGTGTTGGTAACCAGGATAATGTAATGTACACTGTACCGTGTCTATGGTGTCTGGTAACCAGGATATGTAATGTACACTGTACCGTGTCTATGGTGTCGGGTAACCAGGATAATGTAATGTACACTGTACCGTGTCTATGGTCTGGTAACCCAGGATAATGTATGTACCCTGTAACTGTGTCTACATGGTGGGTCTGGTAACCAGGATAATGTAATGTACCCTGTACCGTGTCTATGTGTCTGGTAACCAGGATAAATTAATGTACACTGTACCGTGTCTATGGTGTCTGTAACCAGGATAATGTAATGTACACTGTTACTGTGTCTATGGTGTCTGGTACCAGGATAAATGTAATGTACAATGTACCGTGATCCTATGGTGTCTGGTACCAGGATAATTTAATGTACACTGTACGTGTTCTATGGTGTTGTTAACCAGGATAATGTAATGTACACTGTACCTGTTCTATGGTGTCTGGTAACCAGGGATAATGTAATGTACACTGTAACCGTGTCTAGGTGTCTGGTAACCAGGACTAATGTAATGTACACTGTACCGTGTCTATGTGTCTGGTAACCAGATATGTAATGTACACTGTACTGTGTCTAGGTGGTCGGTAACCAGATATGTAATGTACACTGTACCGTGTCTATGGTGTCTGGTAACCAGGATAATGTAATTACACTGTACCGTGTCTATGGTGTCTGGTAACCAGGATAATGTAATGTACCCTGTTACGGTATTGTCTGGTAACCAGTATTAATGTACCTGTACCGTGTCTATGGTGTCCTGGTAACAGATAATGTAATGTACACTGTACTGTGTCTATGGTGTCTGGTAACCAGGATTCATGTAATGTACACTGTACGTGTCTATGGTGTCTGGTAACCAGGATAATTAATGTAACTGTCCGTGTCCTATGTCCTGGTAACCCAGGATAATGTAATGTACACTGTACCGTGTCTATGGTGTCCGGTAACCAGGATAATGAATGTACACTGTACCGTGGTCTATGGTGTCCTGGTAACCAGGATATGTAATGTAACATACTGTACCCCGTAATCTATGGTGTTCTGGTAACCAGGATATGTAAATGTACACTGTACCGTTCTATGGTGTCTGGTAACCAGGATAATGTTGTACACTGTACTGTGGTCTAGGTGTCTGTAACCAGGATAATGTAATGTAACCTGTACCGTTCTATGGTGTCTGGTAACCAGATAATGTAAGTACACTGTCTGTGTCTAATGGTGTCTGGTAACCAGGATAATGTAATGTACACTGTAACCGTGTCTATGGTGTCTGGTAACCAGGATAATGTAATGTACACTGTACCAATGTCCCTAGATTGTGTCTGGTACCAGGATAATGTAATGTACCTCTGTACCGGTTGTCTATGGTGTCTGGTAACCAGGATGTATGTACCTGTACCTGTCTATATTGTCTGGTACCAGGATATGTATGTACCCTGTACGTGTCTATGTGTCTGGTACCAGATAAGGTAATGTACACTGTACCGTTTCTATGGTGTCTGGGTAACCAGGATAATGTAATGTAACTGTACCTTCTAGTGGTGTCTGGTAACCAGATAATGTATGTACACTGTACCGTGTCTATGTGTCTGGTAACCAGGATAATGTAATGTACACTGTCCGTGTCTATGGTGTCTGGTAACCAGGATAATGTAATGTACACTGTACCGTGTCTATGGTGTCTGGTAACCCATGATAATGTAATGTACACTGTACCGTGTCTATGTGTCGGGTAACCAGGATAATAATGTACACTGACTCGTGTCTATGTGTCTGGTAACCAGATATGTAATGTACACTGTACCGTGTTCTATGGTGTCTGGTAACCAGGGATAATTAAATTACACTGTACCGTAGTTCTATGGTGTCTGGTACCAGGAATAAATGTGAATGTCACTGTAACCTGTGTCTATGGTGTCCTAGTACCAGGATAATGTAATGTACCCTGTCCGTGTCTATGGTGGTGTCTGGGTAACCAGGATAAGTAATGTACACTGTCCGTTCTAGTGTGTCTGTAAGCCCCCACGATAAATGTAATGTACACTGTACCGTGTCTGTGTGTCCCCTGTAACCAGGATAATGTATGTACATTCTGTGTCTATGGTGTCTGGAACCAGGATAATGTAATGTACACTGACCGTGCTATGATGTGCTGGAACCAGGATAAGTATTACACTTGTCCGTGGTCTATGGTGGTCCTGTAACCAGGATAATTATGTACACACGTTTAACCGTATCTATGGTGGCTGTCACACTAATGTAATATGGTACTACACTGTACCGTGTCATGTGTTCTGGTAACCAGGATAATGTAATGTACACTGTCCATGTGCAGGTGTCTGGTACCAAGGTATAGTAATGTACACTGACCGGTCGATGGCGGACAGATGAGGGATAACGGGCGTATGGGTCTGGTAACCAGGATATGTAATGTACACTGTCTGTGGTCTATGGTGTCCGGTAACAGGATAATGGTAAAATTGAACCTGTAGACCCGTGTCTATGGTGTCTTGGTAACCAGATAATGTAATGTACACTGGGTACCTGTCGGTGTCTGCCTAGGTAGTGTCCTGTACGTGTATGCTGTACAGATAATGTAATGTACACTGTAACGTGTCTCATGTTGTCTGGTAACCAGGATAATGAATGTACACTGTACTGTGGCTATGGGTCTGTAACCATGATAATGTTAAATGTACCTGTAACCGTGTCTATGGTGTCTGGTAGACATATTAATTACCACGGGTATGCGTAACCAGGAATGTAATGTTCACTGTACATGTCTAGTGTGTCTGGTAACCAGGATAATGTAATGTACCCTCGCTATCTGGTAACCGTATTGTACATGACGTGTATTGTCTGGTACCATGATATGTAATGTCACACCTGTAACTGTTGGTTCCTACAGATAATGGGTTGTTGTCCTTCATTTTCTGTAACCCAAGTAATGTCATGTACAACACTGTAACCCGCGTGTCTATAGGTGTCCGGTAACCAGGAATATGTAAGTAACACTACGTACTTTCTATATGTGTCCTGGTAACCAGGAAGCATTACATGTATACTGTACCTGTCTATGGTTCTGGTAACCAGTATAATATAATGCTGACACCTGTGTACCTGTCTAATGGTGTCTGGTCCAGGATAATGTAATGTACAAGACACTTTAGCATTAACACACGTAAACTAAGTACACATGCCAATGCAGCAGACCTATCAACTGGTCAACCACACTGTACTGTGTATTGTGTCTGGTAACCATGATAATGTAATGTAACCTGTACCTGTGTCTTAGTGTCTGGTAACCAGGACCTAATGTAGTCACTGTACCCCGTGTTCAATAGTGTCCAGGTCTGTAAACACTGTACATGTCGGTTCAAATAATGTAATGTACACTGTCCGTGTCTATGGTGTCCTGGAACCAGGATATGTAATGTATCACTGTACTGCTACGGGTCTAGTCTGGTAACCAGGATAAAGTACATGTACACTGTACCATTCTATGGTGTCTGTACAGGATAATGTAATGTACACTGGTACCGTTCTATGGTTTCTGGTACCAGGATAATGTAATGTACACTGTACCGTGTCCTATGGTGTCCTGGTAACCACGGATAATGTAAGTACACTGTCCCCGGTCTATGTTTCTGGTACCAGTACTGGTATGTACACTGTAACCTGTCATGGTGTCTGGTAACCAGGATAATGTAATGTACACTGTAGCCGTGTTATGTGTCTGGTAACCAGGATAATGTAATGTCACTTTATCCGGCGTGCTATGGTGTCTGTAAACCAGGAATAATGTAATGTCCACTGTAGCCGTGTCTATGGTGTCTGGTAACAGGATAATGTACTGTACAACTGTACCGTGTCTAATGGGTTCTGGTAACAGGAATAATGTAGTCGTACACTGTACGGTCTATGGGTGTTCTGGTAAACAGATAATGTAATGTACACTGTACCGTGTCTAGAATGGTGTCCTGGTAACCAGGACTAATGGTACTGTATTAGACACTGTACCGTGTCCTATGGTTCTGGTAACCAGGATAATGTAATTAACCTGTACCGTGTCTATGGTGTCTGGTAACCCGGATAATGTAATGTACACTGTACCGTGTCCCTATGGTGTCTGGGTAACCAGAATTAGGTAATGTAAGCACTGTACCGTGTCTATGGTGGTCGGGTAACCGGATAATGTAATGTACACTTGTTACCACCGTGTCTAATGGTTCTGGTAACCATGATAATGTAATGTACACTGTAACCGTGTCTATGGTGTCTGGTACCAGGATCATGTAATGTACACTGTACCGTGTCTATGGTGTCTGTACCAGGATAATGTAATGTCCACTGTACGTTTCTATGGTGTCTGGTACCAGGATCATGTAATGTACACTGTAACCGTGTCTATAATTGTCGGTAACCAGGATAAAGTAATGCTACACTGTACCGTGTCTACTGGTGTCTGGTACCAGGATAATGTAATGTACACTGTTACCGTTCTATGGGTGTCGGTAACCAGGATAATGTAATTACACTGTACCGTGTCTATGGTGTCTGGTAACCATGGAATAATGTACTTTCAGCACTGTACCCGTGGTCTATGGTTTCTGGTAACCAGGATAATGTAAGGTAACTGTACCGTGGTCCGATATTGGCCCTGGTTAAACCAGGATAATGTAAATGCTAACAACTGTACCGTGGGCTCTGGTGTCTGGTACCAGGAATAATGTAAATGGTCTCCCTGGACGTGTCTAATGTTGTCCTGGACCAGGATAATGTCATGTACCTCTGTACCGTGTCTATGTGTCGTGGTAACCAGATAATGTCAATGCACTGTAACCGTGTCTATGGTGTCCTGTAAACCAGGAGACTGTCATGTACACTGTAACCGTTTCTAATGGTGTCTGTTAACCAGGATAATGTAAATGTACACTGTAACCGTGTCTATGGTGTCTGTTAACCAGATAATGTAATGTTTACACTGTACCGTGTCTATGGTGTCTGGTAACCACGGATAATGTGATGTATGTACACTGTCACCGTGTCTATGTGTCTGTTAACAGGATATGTATGACACTGTACCGTGTTCTATGGTGTCTGGTAACCATGAATCATGTAATGTACACTGTACCTTCGATGGTGTCTGGACCATGATTGTAATGTACCTGTACCGTTGTCTATGTCTGGTAACCAGGATAATGTAATGTACACTGTAACCGTGTCTATGGGTCTGGTAACGCAGGATAATGTAATGACCACTGTAACCTTGTCTATGGTGTCTTGTAACCAGGATAATGTAAATTGACACTGTACCCGTGTTATGGGTGTTCTGGTAACCAGGATAAGTTGTAATGTATACCCTGTAACCCGTGTCTATGGTGTCTGGTAATAGAATGTTGACACTTACGGATCTGGTTGTACCAGGATAACTGTATGTAGAGGGGTAGCGCGTGTCTATGGGTGTCCTGGTAACCAGGATAATGTAATGTTACCCGTAACCGTGTCTGGTGTCTGGTACCAGGATAATTGGATGAACATTCTGCTACGGTTGTCGGACCGCTTGTGTACACTCGTGTCTATGGTGTCTGGTAACCAGGTATAATGTACACTGTACCGTTAATTCTGTACACCGAGATCCATGTCAGTTCTATGGTGTCTGGTAACCAGGATATAGCTAATGTACACTTGTTACCGTGTATATGTGTTGTCTCGGTAACCAGGATAATGTTAATGTACATGATCGTTGTCCTATGGTGTCTCGGTAAACAGGATAATGTAATGTACAGGTACCAGTGTCTCATGGGTCCCGGTAACCAGGATAATGTAATGCAGCCGGTCCGTGTCTATGGGGTTCCGGTAACCAGGATAATGTAATGTACACTGTACCCGGTGCTGGGTGTCGTAGCCGGTCGACTCTGGCTTCTGTACACTGTAGTCTATTGTACCAGGATAATGTAAGTACCACTGTTACCGTGTCTATGGGTGTCCGGTAACCATGCTAAGTAATGTACACTGGTACCGTTTCCTAGTGTCTGTATACCCAGGAATAATGTAATGTACACTGTACCGTGTCTATGGGGTGTAAACCAGTGATAATGTAATGTTACACTGTTACCGTGTCTATGGTGTGTGGTAACTCAGGATAATGTAATTGTACCTGTACGATGTCTATGGTGTCCCCGTAACCAGGATAATGTAATGTACACTGTTACCGTGTCTATGGTGTCCGGGTAACAGGATAATGTAATGTACACTGTAGCCGGTGTGTCTATGGTGGTTCGTAACCAGGATAATGTAATGTACATGTCCGTGCTATGCTGTCGGTAACCAGATAGTATGTCCACGTGGTCTAATTGGTGTCTGGTAACCAGAATGATCGTACACTGTACCGTTCTATGGTGTTGGCGCGTAACCAGGAATAATGTAATGTAAACTGTAGCGGTGTCTATGGTTCTCGGTCACCAGGATAATGTAATGTACACTGTACACGGTGTCTATGGTGTCTGGTAACAGGATAATGTAATGTAAACTGTACCGTGTCTATGGTGTGCCGTGGTAACCAGGCTAATATATGTAATGTACATGTACTTATGTTCCGGACACTAATGTAGCACTGTACGTTCTATGGTGTCTGTAACCAGGTGAAAGTGTAATTACACTGTACCGTGTCTATGGTGTCTGGATAACAGGATATGTATGTACCCACTGTACCCGTGTCCTATGTGGTCGGTGGTAACAGGATATGTAATGTACACTGTACCGTAGTCTATGTGTGTCGGTAACCAGGATAATGTAATGTACCTGTACGGTCTATGGTTGGTCTGGTAACCAGGATAATGTAATGTACCTGGATACCGTGTCATGGTGTCTGGTAACCAGGATTAAATGTAATGTACACTGTATAACCGTTGTCCTATGGTGTTGGTAACCAGGATAATGTAATGACACTGTACCGTGTCTATGTGTCTGGTACCAGGATAATGTAATGTACACTGTACCGTGTCTAGGGTGTCTCTGTAACCAGGATAATGTAATGTACACTGTACCTGTGTCTATGGTGTCTGGTACCAGGATAATGTAATGTACACTGTACGTGTCTATGGTTGGTAACCAGATAATGGATGTACACTTACCGTGTCTTGGTGTCCGGTAACCAGATAATGTAATGTACACTGTACCGTTCTATGGTGTCTGGTAACCAGGATAATGTAATGGACACTGTACCGTGTCTATGGTGTTCTGGTAACCAGATAATGTAATGTACACTGTACCGTGTCTATGGTGTCTGGTACCCAGGATATTGTAGGTACACTGTACCGTATCTATGGTGTTCTGGTAAACCAGGATATGTATGTAAATGTACCGTGTCTATGGTGTCGGTACCAGGATAAAATGACACTGTACCGTGTCTATGGTGTGCTTGTAACCAGGAAATGTAATGGTACATGTACCGTGTCTATGTGTCTGGTAACCAGGATAATGTTAATGTACACTGTAACACGTGTCTATGGTGGTCTGGTAAACCAGGATAATGTAATGTCACTGTACGTGTCTATGGTGTCTGTAACCAGGATAATGTAATGTACACTGTACCGTGTCTATGTTGTCTGGTAACCAGGATAATGTAATGTACACTGTACCCTTGTCTCTGGTGTCTGGTAAACCAGGATATGTAATGTACACTGTACCGTGTCTATGTGTCCTGGTAACCAGGATAATGGTAATGTACTGTAACCGTGTCTTTATGGTGTCTGGTAACCAGGATAATGTAATGTCCACTGGTAACCCGTGTCTAAGTGGTGTCTGGTAACCAGGATAATGTAATGTACACTGTTACCGTGTCTATGTGTCTGGTAACCAGATAATGTTACTGTCCTGTAACCGTTTCACTATGTTGTCTCGGTTACCAGGATAATGTAACTGTACACTGTACCGGTGTCTATGGTCGTCTGGTAACCAGGATAATGTAATGTACACTGTACCTGGTCTAGGGTGCTGGTAACCAGGATATGTAATGTACACTGTACCTTGTCTCTATGGTGTTCTGGTAACCAGGATAATGTAATGTACACGTACCGTGTCTATGGTGTCTGGTAACCAGGATAATGTAATGTACACTGTACCGTTCTATGGTGTCTTGGAACCAGGATAATGTAATGTACACTGTACGCTGTCTATGGGGTCTGTAACAGGATTAGTAATGTAACTGTACCGTGTCTATGGTGTCCGGTAACCAGGAAAGTAATGTACACTGTACCGTTCTAATGGTGTCTGGTACCAGGAATCATGTAATGTACACTGTACCGTGTCTATGGCGGTCCTGGTAACCAGGATAATGTAATGTACACTGTACGGTCTATGGTGTCTGGTAACCAGATATGTAATTTACACTCCTTATGTGTAACCAGAATGTAAACATAAAATAGGTAAATGGAAATACACTGTGTCTAAGTTACCCCGAAAACCCTTTGACAACTGGCGTGTCTATGGTGTCTGGTAACCAGGATATGTAATGTTCACTGTACCGTTGTCATGGTTTCCTGGTACCAGATAATGTAATGTACACTGTACCGTGTCTATGGTGTCTGGTACCAGGATAATGGTATGTACACTGAACTGTCTATGGTGTCCTGGTAACTCGATAATGTAATGTACACTGTACCGTGTCTATGGGGTCTGGTAACCAGGATAATGTAATGTAACCTGTACCGTGTCTATGGTGTCTGGTAACCAGGATCATGTAATGTACACTGTCCGTTCTATGGTGTCTGTAACCTGGATACATGTAATGTACTGTCACCTGTCTATGGTTCTGTCAACCAGGTAATGTTAACTGTACACTGTCCCGTGTCTATGGTGTCTGGTAACCAGGATAATGTAATTCACCTGTACCATGTCTATGGTGTCTGGTAACCAGATCATGTAATGTAACCTGTACCGTGTCTATGGTGTCGGGTAACCAGGATAATGTAATGTACACTGTACCCGTGTCGATGGTCTGGTAACCAGGATATTATGTAACTGTCTGTGTCTCTGGTGTCTGTACCAGGATATTAAATGACACTGTACCGTGTCTATGGTGTCTGGTAACCAGGATAAAGTAATGTCAACTGTACCGTGTCTTGGTGTCTGGTACCCAGGATTGACAATGTACACTGTACTGTGTCTATGGTGTCTGGTAACCAGGATAATGTAAATGTACCACTGTAGCCCTTGTCTATGGTGTCTGGTAACCAGGATAATGTAATGTACACTGGTACCGTGTCGGGTGTCTGGTAACCAGGATAATTGTAATGTACACTGTCTGGTCTGAAATTGTGTCTGGTAACCAGGATAATGTCATGTACATGCTTACCGTGTCTATGGTTGTCTGGTAACCCAGATAATTAATGTACACTGTACCGTGGTCTACGTGTGTCTGGTACCAGGATAATGTATGTCCACTGTACCGTGCTATGGTGTCTGGTACCAGGATAATGTAATGTACACTGTACCTGTCTATTGGTGTCTGGTAACCAGATAATTAATGTACACTGTACCGTGTCTATGGTGTCTGGTACACCAGGATAATGTATGTACACTGTACCGTGTCTATGGTTTCTGGTAACCAGGATAATGTAATGTACACTGTACCATGTCTATGGTGTCCTGGTAACCAGGATTATAAAAGTGTACACTGTACTTCTATGGTCGATGGTGTCTGGTAACCAGGATAATGTAATTTACACTGTACTGTGTCTATGGTGTCTGGTACCAGGATAATGTAATGTACACACTGTGTAACCGTGTCCCATATTGTCTGGTAACCAGGATAATGTAATGTACACTGTAACCATGTCTATGGTGCTCTGGGTAACCAGATATGTAATGTACACCTGACCGTGTCTATGGTGTTCTGGTAACCAGGATAAATTGGTAACTGTACACTGTACCGTGTCATATTGTCTGGTACCAGGATAATGTAATGTTCAACTGTACCATGTCTATGGGTGTCTGGTAACCGATAATGTCAATGTACACTGTACCGTGTTGGTCTATGGTGTCTGGTAACCAGGATATGTGTTTATGTGTACCCTGTACCGTGTCTGGGTCTGCTGGTTGTAACCAGGATAATGTATGTACACTGTACCGTGTCTATGGTGTCTGGTAACCAGATAATGTAATGTACACTGTACCGTGTCTATGGTGTCTGGTACCATGATAATGTAATGTACACTGTACCGTGTCTATGGTGTCTGGTAAACCAGGATAATGTAATGTACACTGTACCGTGTCTCTATGATTGCTGGTAACCAGGATATGTATGTACACTGTACCAGTGTCTATTGTCCTTGGTAACCAGGATAATTAATGTTACACCTGTACCTGTCTATGGTGTCTGTAACCAGGATAATGTAATGTACACTGTACCGTGGTCTCGATGGTGTCCTGTAACCAGATCATGTTAATGTACCTCTGTACCGTGTGCTATATTGTCTGGTACCATGATAATGTAATGTACACTGTCCTGTTCTATGGTTATGATTAACCCAGAAGGACTAGTGACACTAGACAGGTTAAGGGATGTGTTCCCTTTATAGGCAGTGGGACCTGTAAACACGCCCACACCAGCGGCCCCCAGAGGACGTTCGGGGAAACACGTGGTGGAACAGCAGGTCACCTGAACCAGTTAAATGGCCCATGTCCCCTCCCGACATAATCAGAGGCTCAGGCCTCACCTGGTTAGATGAATGTCAAGTACTTCCATTCCACCTGCCCCCTAACGGTGTGGTCCCCGTGTCTACTGGCCGCTCCGTCACCTCCACGTTCTGCCAAACCCCGAACAGATTCCAGCCAGGCAGGCCCCACGTGTACACCAACAGCGCCGCATCTTGGCGTCTCCCGACAGCCACCGGTGGACCCGCACCACTACCTGAGGGGAGTAGGGACAATAGGCACCCACCGCTAACTAGACCTTTTCCGGGCTACCAGGGACCAGCAAAGCTTACCCGTTAACAGAAGTCAGGAAACACAGCCCAAATCCACTGGGGGCGCCTTCCTTCCCCTGTATAATGGTAGGTCCCTGGAACTGAAAGCTCTATAGAGACACTGTGTTGACAGATCCCGGTACTGCAAAGGAACGCTAACACTAGATCCTCATGGTTCTCCATAACAGGTCAGGTCCTGGGCCCCTCTATAAACTCTCTAGGACCAGTTAGAGCCCCGTAATCTGGTTTCCATTTCCACACACTGAAAATAACATGGGAACTGTAGCGTTTGAAAAAGGAGGGGGTGTTGGGAACAATTAGAGTTACTTGTCCCTTTAATATCACCCCCCCATACAGAAACAGGTGTAATGTAGGCTACAGTTTAATGGCTCATTCATGTCTCATTTACCATAAATACCAATACTACACATGTTCCCCTACCATGTCCAATGCCACGCGGTGTTCCCCTACCACGTCCAATACCACACGGTGTTTTTCCCCTACCACGTCCAATACCACACAGTGTTCCCCTACCCCAACCCGTCCATTACCACACGGTGTGTGTTCCCTACCAACGTCCAATACCACACGTGTTCCCCTACCACGTCCAATCCACACGGTGTTCCCCTACCACGTCCAATGCCACACGGTGTTCCCCTACCATGTCCAATGCCACGCGTGTTCCCCTACCATGTCGCAATGCCCACGGTGTTCCCTACCCACTTACAATGCCAACGGTGTTCCCCTACCACATCCATTGCCACGCGTTGTTCCCCTACCATTCCAATGCCACGCGGTGTTCCCCTACCAGTCCAATACCACGGTGTTCCCCTACCATGTCCAATACCACACGGTGTTTCCTCCACACATCTAATGCCACACGGTGTTCCCTACCACGTCCAATACACCCAGTTTTTTCCCTACCACGTCCAAACCACACTGTTTCCCCTTTCATTTATTGAGTCAATGTACCCTTTTATAATATTATGTTCCCATTCTGGCAGAGTAAACTGGCCCCTCCCACCATGCTGTCAATCAAGGCTGTGACTGCTGACATCACAACCAATGATTGACTGCTGCCTCCTCTGCACATGTTTAAAAAGCTCATTGAGCAGAGGGAGGGGCCGATATTTTGCCAGAAGGAATAGAACTGGAATATCTGGTTACATATACATGTATAAACCGGTAACAGCAGTTGACATAACTGACAAGTGGGTGGACATACGTAGTGATGTGACATGTTCCTTGGTTGGTTAGATTGTGCTACATTCAGTTCTGCATTATAAATATAATATTGCTCCTTGCTATGGCTCCGAGGACAAGTTAATCGCACGGACTAATGTCAAGGAAGCTCAGTTAGGACAGTCCTCCATAGCAACGCATTGTGTTTGTAATTATAGGACACACTGGAACCATGGCAACCGCGGTCATTAAATTGTTACAAGGTTTATAAATATACACAAAAAGGGGAAGTACGAATCTACTAAGTGATCATTTTTATTAACTTGCTGTAAGGTGCATGACAATACCTGCCTAGTACCACACATTAATGCCTTTTACCTCGTAGCCTGTCATGGTTTTTTTTATGTGCGTTTTTGTTGATTTGTTTTGTGCTGGTGATTGTGTTAAATTTGCATCTTACAGGAGCCGGCAGGAAAACCCATGGGTGCTCCTTTACCACATGTTTCTACATTATGTGTTTAAAGGGGTTTGTGGATTTTTTTTGAATGAACTTCCCCTTTAATTTCTGATTAGCGTGCATCCATATGCTGAATACATCAGTTTAGATTGGGGGCAGTAACTGACATGTGACCATTTTTTTTGTTTTAATGTGACCATGCAGATCAGTATAACGGGGTGGGGGTCAGGCCAAGCTAAGTCAATGGGCAAAAAATGTCTGGAATTTCACAGATAATTCTTACTAAGTAGATAGCACACTTCTCCAATTTCAAGCCAACTTAATTTCCTTATAATCAACACTATAGTTATAACCAGACCTAGCTCTTTTAGTGGTCAGGTTACATAACTTGTTTATCATAAGAAATAAATATACCACCTAATGTGTATAATATAGGATATTAGACTCTCCTGAAATTCCATGACTGTAATACTCTGTCTGAGTCCTTGTACCTTTCTTACATAGACACAGAACCCTCAGTGACTTCTATATCCTATAATTTACAGTAGGGGATACATTATCCCTTATAATACATGAGTGGTACCCAGAGTTCCCTGTATAACTCAGTCTGTGTCCTTGTACATTTATATGGACACAGAACTCCCAGTGACTTCTAATATCCTTATAATTTACAGTAAGAGATACATTATCCCTTCATAAATACACAGTGGTACCCAGAGTTCCCTGTATAACTCAGTCTGTGTCCTTGTACCTTATATGCACAGAACTCCTCAGTGAATTCTAATATCCTTATAATTTACATGGGGGATACATTATCCTTTAATACATGAGTGGTACCCAGAATTCCCTGTATAACTCAGTCTGTGTCCTTGTACCTTTATATAGACACAGAACTCCTCAGTGACTTCTAATAATCCTATAATTTACAGTAGGGGATACATTATCCCTATATACATGAGTGGTACCCAGAATTCCCTGTATAACCATCTGGTTGGTCCTTGACCTTTATATAGACACAGAACTCCTCAGTGACTTCTAATATCCTTATAATTTACAGTAGGGGATACTTATCCCTTTAATACATGAGTGGTACCCTGATTCCCTGTATAACTCAGCCTGTGTCCTGTACCTTTTATGGACACAGAATCCTCGTGACTGAGGAGTCACGTTTTGATATACTTAATATAATATTATATATTGACGTTGTATTTGATAAACTTGTAGGATTTGTAACGTTGTATTTGATATACATTGTAGGATATTGTAAACGTTGTATTTGATATACATTGTAGATATTGTAACGTTGTTTTGATATACATTGTAGGATATTGTAACGTTGTATTTGATAAACATTGTGGATATTGTAACGTTGTATTTTGATAACAGTGTAGGATATTGTACACGTTGTATTTGATATACATGTAGGATTTGTACTTTGTATTTGATACATTGTAGGATATTGTAACATTGTATTTGATAATTGTAGGATATTGTAGCGTTGTATTTGAATAACTTTAGATGCAATGGTTGGGAGCAGCTTGGAAATAGAATTTAGTGAACAATCCATAGAGGTCGCACTCCAAAACTTCTTTTCAAACTTTTATTGGTGACCACTCATCTCAGGTGACATGTCCCCCCCACTAGGTTGGATATCTAGAGAGTCGACACCCTGCATTGGAGTTAAGTCACACATACCAATTCAATAGCGTTATTTGGCTTAACCCCATACGTTTGCTAAACTAAACAGTTTAAAACATGAGGGGTGTTAGGGGAATATATAAGGAGATAATAACACAGTAGCAGCCAAACTAGAACTGGTGTAACTCATGTTAAACCTTGAAATTCACTCCCTGTATTCTGTCGTGGTCCTGTAACTATGACTACAGGAATGTAAAAATACAGCGTTTCCGTGACAACTGGATGAAAGCATAACTCATGAAAGGGGGAAATATAAATTATCACCATAACTGAGATTGTTCGCATATTTTTATTTATTGGGTGAAATCATCGAGGGGAGAAAAGCCAAAGATATTGCCAAAGGATTAGGGTGAAGACCCCAATACAAACACTCCACAGGGGAAAGAATATGGAGCAGATGGCAGATTAATACACTGGTACATTACATTAATCTCGGTATTGACTGGGTAACGTGATTGGATGTATGTGATACTGGTATTGACTGTGTTAAGTGTGTTAGAAAAATATCTGATACTGGTATGACTGGGTAAGTGAATTGGATGTATGTGATACTGGTATTGACTGTGTAAGTGTGTTAGAAGTATCTGATACTAGTATTGACTGGGTAACGTGAATTGGATGTATGTGATACTGGTATTGACTGTGTAAGTGTGTTAGAAGTATCTGATACTGGTATTGACTGGGTAAGTTTTTGAAGTATCTATACTGTATTGACTTGAAAGTGTGTTGGAAGTATCTGACCTGGTATTGACTGTAAGTGTGTGTTGGAAGTATCTGATACTGGTATTGACTGGGTACGTGATGGATGTATCTGATACTGGTATTGACTGTGTAAAGTGTGTTGGAAGTATCTGAATACTGGTATTGACTGGGTAAAGTGTGTTGAAGTATCTGAACTGGTATTGATCTGGGTACCGTGAATTGGATGTATGTGATACTGGTATTGACTGTGTAAAGTTGTTGGAAGTATCTGATACTGGTATTGACTGTGTAAAGTGTGGTTTGGAAGTATCTGATACTGGTATTGACTGGGTATCGAAGTGGGGAGTATCTAATACTGGATGGATCTTGACTGGGTAACATGAGTGGGAAGTATCTGATACTGGTATTGACTGGTTATGTGAATTGGAA